>UELV01073907.1:505-25165 GCA_900490015.1 Megastigmus stigmatizans
CCCCCCCCCCCCTTGAATCGCCGACTGCCGCGAGAGACAGCCAACGTTTGCGCGTACACATATATGCGGCAGAATGGCCTCCTTTTCCAGTAAGAGAGGCTCAAATTTTTATCATCATTAGAGACGGGGGGGTCTGAGAGATGCTTCGACCGAGCGATGCGCGACGATATGTGTGTGCGCGTGTGTGTATTTAGAGATGCCGTAAATCGAGGATATTTTGCTGCTTGTATGGACATATAGAGCTTATTTTCTCGGCAAACGCCAATGCCCTTTTCCGCATTTATCCATTGGACGTAACGTAAAGAAAAATAATAGTTCTACCTTTCATTGGCATTTGTTATTATCGTGCCAGTATTAATTTTTTATAAAATCGAATTCTATGAAATTAAATCGAGTGAGATCTGAAAAATTTTATGTATATTTCCTGTATATATGTATTTTAATCAGTTTATTTTTGTAATTCAACTTGCTCTCAGACTATTAAGCTAGGCATCCGTGATACTTTTCAAATGCCCTTTACCCGTTCGCTCTTTTTGTTAAAATTCATCATTGTACTCATAAATCATTTTTCTTTTTCGCATTGCAGAAGTCAGAGCCATCGGACGACAAAAACAACGATTCCGGCATTTCGCCCGGACACTATACAAGCGCTTCAGCCTCACCTGAAAGCGGATCGTCTGAAGATTCGAGCAATCTTCCGATGAACACATTCGAATACAGCCCCCAGATCATGTACAATACATGCGACTCGGCGCTCGACTATGCGCAAGTTGAATACGGCGTTCAGAATCAGACCGAGATCAACGTTTCGTCAATCGATGACCATCAGACCGAGATGCAGAGCATGAGCGACAAAGAGGCCGAGGACGCCGAGGAGCCAGGTCTCAGAGTGCCGCTCGTCAATTCTCAGGGCAAAATGAAGACCTTTCGCTGCAAGCAGTGCGACTTTTCCGCCGTCACGAAACTCGAATTCTGGGCACATACCCGCACCCACATCAAGGCCGAGAAGCTGCTCACCTGTCCCAAGTGTCCCTTCTGTACCGAATACAAGCATCACTTGGAATACCATCTGAGAAATCATTATGGCTCGAAACCCTACAAGTGCGACAAGTGCACTTATTCCTGCGTCAACAAATCCATGCTCAACAGCCACTTGAAGTCCCACTCCAACGTCTATCAGTTCAGATGCGCCGACTGCACCTACGCTACTAAGTACTGCCACTCACTCAAGCTTCATTTGCGCAAATACGAGCACAAGCCGGCGATGGTACTGAACGCGGACGGAACCCCGAATCCACTCCCCATCATCGACGTGTACGGCACGAGACGCGGTCCCAAAACCAAGCCCAAGAAGGAACAGTCCCAGGAGCAACAATTGGCCAACAACAACACCTTGGTCAACAGTCTCATGCCGGCCATGGTGCCGCATCAGCTCGCCGCACTCGGCAATTTCAACTTCAACGCGATGAACGACATGAGCCTGCCCACGGCTCCAACTCTGATGGGCTTCCCGTATAATCTGTTCAGCGGCATACAGATGCTCCCGCCGTCCAATCAGTACGGCGCCGCTGCTGCTCTGCAGCCCACTAAACCCGAAGAGTTGCAAAATTCATCGGAATCTCCCGCATCGAAGGCAACTCCCTTGGATTTGAGCAAATCCGATGACAAGACCGTCGCGGAAGACACGGCGGTGCCGGTCGTTACCTCGACGGTCGCCCCGTTCCACGGTACCGGGACTTCGCCGAAAACCGGAGGAACCAGCAGACGCAAGGGACGCGCTTTTAAGTTGGAACGACGCGTGGTCGAACGCGAATCCGACGACGATGAAGCAGCCGAACGCAAGAAAGGGCAACAGCAACCGGACAACGAGAAATACGAGGACGTAACGCCGACGCCCACGTCGCCCTTATCCACCGACTCTAAGGAATATATCGAGGAGCTAAAATCGCCCAGCTCGCCCCAATGCGACACCAAGAACAAGAGCGGGAAGTTTCATTGTAAGTACTGCGATATCTTGTTCGGCAATTATGTCATGCACACCGTACACATGGGCTATCACGGATTCAAGAATCCTTACACTTGTAACATGTGCGGCATGCAAAGCCCGGACAGCGTCACGTTTTACTTGCACATTGGCCGCAACCAGCACTAGGAGCTTGTCATAGGCGAACGATTGTGGGAGAGGGGAGAAACGCTTTGTTGAGCAATGAGAGAGATTAGCATAATTCCCTTTCTCTTTCTTTTTTTTTTTTTTTCGAGAGGGATCGCAGTGGATAGCCTGATTACACGGTGATACAGCTTTTTTGTTCTGGCTAATTTATGGCTTAATATGGTGGCGCGCACCTCGTGTTGGGCGATTCTCGAGACCTGGTGCTTTTTTTAAACTTTACCCCACTGCCTTTTAAAAATTTGATAATTTGAGAATTTTTAAAAAGACCACGTAAGCTTGAACAGGTGAAACTTGGTGTCGGCCAATACGACTTCGCGTTCGAGTCATAGATTAGCCACTGATATATTCTATTCCTTATTATAAGATGAATTTATTTATTTTTTTATCATTCACTGCATCTCCGCTGAAGAAAGATAATTGATACGTTATTGAGAATGTTAAGGAAAAAAAAAAAGATATTCGAGTACTAAACCGACGATGTCGTGTGTGAATGAGAATTTAGTCAAGTTGTGAACGAAAAAAATAATTCGTTCGATATGATTGCTGTGTTAATTGTTTGCGAGTGTACAAAGGAAATAGTATTTAAAGCCTTCTTGCACGAATGTAGCGAACCAAAATTCTGAAAAGAATTCGTATATTATTCTGCTTTTTTTTTTTTTTTTTTCAAAGTCATGTTTAAATTAAAGTAAATAGAATATTTACAGTACATTAAAGAAAATCTCTGAATTCTAGTCAAAATTGATTTAAACAAATGACATTAGCAACGGGTAGACACTATGAATATCGAAAAGTTCGTAGTGCAATTTTCTTAATTTTAGAATGTCAATTAGAGTCAGTAGCATTATGCGTTCGTGGAGGAATCAAAGACCAATGTGTACTATCGAAGTTCTTTTGTATTAATTTTCTATCGCAATATCTTGTTACATCATTCTATTATTCTCGTTTATTTTTTTTTTTTTATATAATTCTACAGAAAAGTGAATGTTATATCATTCGAAAATTTTATAAATACATTTTTTACTTCGAATTGTAATGGAAAACTCTAGGAATTTATGCACAATACTTTGTATACTATGTCGTTGATGAATTTCTGCTCCTGCGATTTTTGCCTGTTTACGAGATAGATCCAGCTTTGCGTAAAAATATCGATTCGCCAATATTGCGAAAACTAAAATATTTTGAACAAATTTATGTATTTGTTAAATTTATTATACAAATTAAAAAAAAAAAATTATTAAAATAAAATTGTACAATCAAATTTGTTTATTTTTCATTTTTTTTATAATTTTTTTCCGATACAATTGTACATTATTTCCGATTGTAGTAAAATGTACTATTTAATATTTTTTTTTGTGAGAAGCATTAAGAATATTAGTAATAATACTTTCTGGATTAACAATGTAAAAACTTAGGCTAAGGAAGAAAACGTCTTTCTACAAATTAATCGTGAGACGATAGCGATGTAACTGCAGAACGATCGTCGATGTTTTTTGTACTTTTTGAGAAAAAACGAAAGGAGATAACAGTATTTTTCTATCGAATGCGATTTTCGTGGCATTTACGGTTGAAGGAAGAATTATAAGAGTTTATGTGTGAAAGCGCGGGTGCCAAGCGAGAAAATGTGAGTGAGTTATATAGAAACCTCTGTATTTGAAGAGAGCACTTCTATAAGAATAATTGAGGCCGGAGAATTTGTGAGCATCAGATTTTTTATGAACAAATTTGTACAGACAGTATAATTTAGATATATTTTCATATCGCGAAGATATATTGTGAATAATAGAATAAATACCTTTGTATTGTAGCTTACAATCGATTGTTTTTTTTTTTCGTTGGCATAATAGAAAACTTTTTAGTTTACGACTACTGAAACATTTGTGAATAATTCGCTTAATCCTTCGTACCATCTAAACACTATGTATTTCGAGAACTCTATTTTTTAGAGTACCTATTTTATTTTTGCGCAAGTAAATATATTTAGAGATTTTTTGTTTTATAACGTCTACTACCAAAGATTGTAGTGCTGATTTGGTAAATACAGAAGGAATGTACATTATTGATGATATGCTCAAAAATGTAAATATTCAAACGCATATACACTGACCATATTGCAGGAAGGTGCAAGCGAATCCGATATATTTTATAATGTAACTTGAAATTTACCTAACCTCACGTAATACACAACATTCCGATGTTTACTTATATAATTATATTATATAATTGAAAAAAAAAATAAACAGTTTATAAATTATTTATCTAAATTGGTGTAATATTTTTCATGATCCTATATTCATTCCTTATCCCATCTAAAATACATAAATATTAATTTATAACGAACATTTTTCTAATAAATCTTAAGGAGGTTCTGCCGGTAGCAGATCTAAAATTAAGATTTCAACGAAAATATACAGGTCTGTAAACAAAGGTCTAATAAAGTTACAGTTAAATTTTTGTGAGGCTACATGGCCTCAGAAGCGAGAAAAAAGTTAATTTTCGCAAAGGTTATGTACTGTGACTACGCTTGTCGAATACAGCCAATTTAGTGCTTGATTTCCTACGTACCGCGGTAGACAATTTTATATAAATATATATATACCTAATCTGTCTGCTATTTATATACTTAATTAATTTTATACAAACATTGTTTATTGATATATTTAATTGTAAAATCTTAATTATTAATAATCGATATTCATTTACCTGCATATATTTTCTATTTCTGTTTACACATCTGTTTACAAATGTGGTACAATTTGATATCCAAAAATATACAGACGGGGAACTTTGAAATTCTTCGTTAAAAGTAAATAGAAAACTCTAGAATATTTATTTTTGGCAGAAGAGTTGCCCATTGTTAGAATTTCATATACTTAGTAGGTTATTACTTATACGAATAGTTGACAGTATCCGACTCAGTTCACTATGCAAAATGATTTATTTTCATAACAAGAATGCAGTTGCGCAAAAAACTACTTACCAATATTTAATAGATGTCTTTTGCAAAAAATAAAATAATGATTAAATAATAATAATAAAATAAAATAAAATAAAATAAAAACTATAGTATGAGCTATAAAAAAACCTCATCAATTATACCTGAACTTCTTGGGCCTGTGTTTCTCAAAACTGAAAACAATATTTTTCGACAGGTTAGAAAAACTTTATATGATTAAAGTACTTGTTAATATTTATATGATAAATATTACGCTGTTAATGTTTTTATATTATGATAAATATGATAATGAGTATTAATTTGTATACATTATTATTAATAACTATATTAATTACAGACATTGTATAATAATAACCAAGATCGAAGATCTAGGCTTCTAGCGACTTTTGTACCTGATGAACTTATTTACTTAATTGACGGAAAAGCAAAATTCGTTGAATATGATTTTTCTATTTTACTTTTTATAGATATATCTGGTTAGAATATGTTCACATAGAAAATTAAAAAAATATTTAATCATCATTAATTATAATCATGATTTTTAAAGCTTTATACTCACTTTATGATGAATTTTGCAAAGCCGAAAATAATGGATGTTTTGGTTTATCAAAGATTTTTAATCGATATACAAATGCAATTATTGAACAAATCTGTTTCAATGGAGGAGATATTATCAAATTTACAGGTATATGCAATCCCATAATTTTAAAAATTCTTTTCTTAAAAATGCTTTACCTTTTTCAGATAGTGGGATTTTATCGATGTGGAAACATAATACAAATGAATTAATCCACAAACTTATGCGACAAGTTATTTCGTGTTCTTTTGCTATTAGAAGTGCTATACAAGATTTGGAAGTTGAATTATTTGATTTACCTCAAGGTACGAGAAGGATTTAATAAAAACAAAACAATTCGCAATGTGTTTACCTATTGAAACTTTAAATGCATAATGGTCACATTGTGAACATTTACCCACACGTGTAGTTTTTAAACGAAACCATGATCTTTTGATTGTTAATAAAAGCTATATATATTACCGTCAGCTTTCATAAAAAGTGCCATTTCTGTTGGAGGTGTGACTTTCATAGTGATCGGCGATGGTGATGTTCAGCGTTTCGTTATTAGCGGTAAGCCGGTGGTGGAGGTTAGTAAGGCCGTTAAAATGAGCACACCCAGTGATCTTATTCTGGCCGAGAGTGCATGGGAACATTGCATTTTATCCGATTACGTATACGTGATTCAGGACAAAAATCACATTAAGGTATTCTTTTAAACGCGCAACTGCTGTAACGCTTGCATATCTCTTCATCGTTAATCATTTGTAATAGTACCTACTTGTGCTTTGCTTATTGCTTATTTTTTACTTTCCTCAACTGCTTTCTTAATAAACTCATATGCAAATATAATGTAAATATACAGCTTGTAAATTATACAACGCATTTGATATAATGTTATACAGATTTAGAATCTATATTTACACAAGTATGCATTAATGTAAAATCTAACTTATTATAAAATCTTGGTAGAATAAGTATTTCAAACCTCCGAAACGTAGTATAGATGTATTATGAATAATTACCAATTTACTTCAATAAATATCGCTGTAATCTAATAATTTTAGATAATTAAAGAGCTGAATAAGCGTACACATTCCGAAGACTTCGACGAAAAAAAAAAAATAGAACTTATTTGCAAACGAGAATACAACTCAATATCAAGCGACGAACGAAGTGTAAAATTTTCTT
This sequence comes from Megastigmus stigmatizans, assembly GCA_900490015.1. Classification (NCBI taxonomy): domain Eukaryota; kingdom Metazoa; phylum Arthropoda; class Insecta; order Hymenoptera; family Megastigmidae; genus Megastigmus; species Megastigmus stigmatizans. The sequence goes on from UELV01073907.1 coordinate 7,376, forward strand.
TTTTCTCTAGACCGAGGAATCCAAAGTGTGTTGCCATTATAGAAAATCGGGAACTTGAACGGCAGATAATAGCTAGTATGTATAAAAGGACAATCCATGATTTGTATATTTATTATTATATTACATAGAAATTTCTATAAAAATTATCTGTTTAAGGTCGTCATGCTATATTGGCTGCTTGTAAAAATAAGATAGGAATATCTTTAAGAAATTTTGTAATTAAGCCAATATTAAAGCAGGTAAATATAAAATGAATAAGTAGAAAAACGACCTCTCATTCTAGTAATTTAAATGTTATAACTTACTTTAAGATTGAAGACGATCGACCCCTTGAACATTTAACGGAATTAAGAAATATAACTATAGTTCTTATCAAAGTTTCGTATATAGAGTGTACAGTAGGGCAACGTATATTAGGCACTAATAAATGCTACGCACTTATTTTAGAGTAAGTATATTTTGGTTTTACAACTAATTGCATAATTTTATAATAATTTTCACATAACAGTTTCAAAGTTGCAATAAGAAAAAGTAACATTAAGAAATATTACTTATGTCGACTGTACTCTACTATAAACTGACAAAGATTTTTCTATATTAGACTGTAAGACCAATAGAAAAATCTTTGTAAGAAAAAGTAACGTATGAAACGTCTTCCATTTTAAAATTGGTGCTATTATTTTCTATATCTATTCTCTTTTCAATTGATACGATTATACATTTCTATAACTACATTAATTTTGCAAAATTACACATCTAGAAAATGAGTTCTTCCAGAAATTTCCGAATAATATACCATCAAAATTATTATCATTAAAAGTATCGATCCAATCATTACATAAGAAACAATGAGACTTTTCTCCTTCGAATACAAATTGCAAAGCTTGAGATGTGATTAATCTTTTGAATATTTTAATCCACAAAGTATATGCTTCTTTATAGGTGTTGCGAGAATGTAGGATGCATCGAGGACGTGAGCCTATGCGACTCGAATGCAGTGTTTCACATTGTCTTCGGTATTCATAGCTACCTAAAGAATTTGAATCATTGTCGATTTGGCACTTTCTGCGCCTGGAAATTGTTGCGTTCCTTGAAACTCCTGAGTTACGTCGATGGGGTTTCCGTAGGCGTTTCAACAGGTGAACTTTTTTCTATCAATAACGCGTCAATCACTTAAATAGTATATACAAGGTATAATAATGAGAATTGATTCTCTTATGGACGCAAAGTGACAATTGAATACTGTCTTTATATGTATAAGATAAGTTAAAGGAGTACTTAGAAATTGAACATTTTGGACATTTTTAAATTATCATTATTATTGTAGCAATAAATGTTACAAGTAATTATTTTCATGTAAAATATTACGCGTTAGACTGGCCCGCTTTAGTAAAGAGGCGCCATCTATTGTATGGTAGGTTCTTTACCAACGAGGAGCTTTCTGCCCTTGGCGCAACTATGATCCTGTCCCCTATGTGGAGTTCGCCAGAATGCAAAAAGGGACTCGTTTAAACGTTAATAATAATTAAAAGAAGCCACAAAGTAATTTAGCGAATAACAATGATAAAGGTCAATTACAATTGTTTAAGGAACCGCATGTTGTATGACACTTGGCCACATTGCCCGCCATCATTATGCGATTATCGGGCCACCTATGACAAAGGCTGAGAACATAATGAACTTTTCGCTTAATAAGGTATCTCCATCATAACACTAAAAATAACGCACTATTGTTTATGTGTCAAAAATTATTCTACAACTGGATGAATGTATAAGTGTGAAAAGTGTTTTGAGGAAAGCTTATATCAATTATTATTTCAAACAGGTCACATGTGATTTAGATACACTTGTATATGGCGGTATTGAAAACTCTGGATTTCAAGTTAGCGAACGGATCAACTTGAGAGGCTTTGAAAAAGGATATGCTTTGGAACATTTCGGCGAAGATACGTAAGTCATTATTTAAGTTTTCTGTGCTATGACTATGTCGGATTATTTTATTTGTATACTTTAATAATGAAAAGTAAGAGAACAAATGCATGTTTAAGATAGAACTGGAAATAGAGCTGATCTCAAGGATGCATATCCGATTTTGAGTAGATTTCATATACTAGAATTATTTGGAGAAGTTTTAGATGATATTGGATTGTCAACCCGTCTTTATGCAGGCATGTTAATAGAGGTAATGTACGTATTAACTGTTGAAATTTAAATTGAAACTTTATTTGGCTTGTGTCTGTATCTTTGAATAAAATGAGCTACAAGAATTTGCAAAGATAAACGATGAAATAGTTGAATTGAAAAAGAATATGACTGCAGAAACTCAACTAATCATATAGTTTATTAGTCGATTCATCATTTCTTAAAAATCTTTCTCATTCAATTCACGCTGAATGAAAAATAATGCGCAAAGTTTTACACTAACGTAAGCGCGGGAAATGTCTGGCACGGAGGATCGTCATTTTAAATTACGCGTGCGATAATAACGAAGCGTTAAATTTGTCTTGCGCAGGGGGACAGCAGAATTGGAAAGTCTCGCGTTTTGGACGCTTTCGTGTCGATCGCGAGAAACAGGAAATTAATGGTGGTGAAGCTGGTGCTATATCCGATGTTCACTACAAGACCATACGCGCTAATTTATCAGTTCCTGAAAAAGGTACGTGTAGGTATATAGGAGTCACGCACAATATGCAATAGAAATACCGTGGCGCAGCTTATCGGATCGAGCCACTTACATAAGAATAATGCACGATTACCGATGGACACTACCGAATCCGTTGCAAAATCGCGCTCTCTCGTTCACGTCACCTAGTTATATGTTTTACGCCGCATTGTTGTTGTTCTCGTTGGGCTTATCAGATCCTCGGGGCGGAAAACTGCAAGACGATGGACGACCTGGAGAAGCATATTACGGAGAATCTGGGTCACATGATACAGTCCGAAGATCTGTGCTACTTGAACAAGATACTGCGAGTACGATTCAAGCTGTCCAAGCAGTACATTTCGGACTCGGACTGGGATCGGCATCGCAAGTCCCTCATTATTTTCGAAAAGCTTCTGAAAATAGTTAAGTTTTATACCGAATGTATGCAAAATTCATTCTGTACAGGGATCTCACACGAATTAGCAATTATTCAATATTCACTCGGACTCAAACATGACTTATTTTCACTTGTATCGATGCGTACGATAAGCGTTTAACGTACTGAAAATATCAGAGCAGCATTTTTGTTGTTTGACAGGTATAGCAGTTTTGGAATATATGAAAATAACAGAGAATAATTGACATTTATCAAGGTTCCTAATACTATACAATTTTAAATAAAAATACATCGCAGTATATGCAATATCATATTCTTTTGAGCGAAGATTTCAAGTACAGATTAAAAAATTGTCGATAAGATCTTAGTTTCCCCTTGTAGTACCCTGAGAAAAAGTGCATCCTTATCGACAACATACGGTTCATGGATTACATGTCCTGGCGGTTCTTGTCGGTCGCGCTAAACAACAAGAACCTAGTTGTAGCGATGACAATCCTCGAGTCCATTTCCGGGGACGACTTGTCGAGAGTCGAGAGCGATATCTACCATGATAAGCGCCTAATGAAGCGCACCTTGCCTGGATTGGAACTGGGATCACTGGCTGCTCTGGTGTGCCAGTTTTTGGAAGTACAAGGCATTTGTACCGACTTGTACATGTAACTTTTTTTGCAATCAATTCAATTATGTATATAATAAATATTACTTAAGAGACTTGTGGAAACACAATTTTTTCAAATTTCTTTTATAGGTATATAGAGCGTTCTGGGAAATATCATCCAGGATGGTTTGAGATGTTCTTAACTCTGGTTACCATATGCTCTGCACTGGAATTCGTGACATTAACACCAAATGAAGCAGCTAAACGTAGAATATTTTTTCCTGAACCTCTAACAGTTAACAGGATTCCAGCGGAATTGATGCCAGATGAAGTAGCGCCATTTTTACCGTGGCACAAAAGAAAACTCATACCTGTTTGTCTTACAAACGAAAAATTTGGAGTCGCTAAATCGTTTCTAACTCTTGATATCAAAGGTTAATGACATTAATAAATGTCTTCTATTAATCGCACGAATATATTTAACGCTATTTATCAGTAAATTAGTTTTAACCTGCTTATTAACCATCTTCTATCATTAAACGGTTCAACTTTGTCCATATTATGACTGACTGATCATTTATGAATTATCCAGAATTCATTCCTATTTTTACATCGTGACCCTATCGATCAAATCAAAATAGTTCCCACACCAACGATTAACTCGCTCCTTTCCCATCATCAGCCGCGATATTGCCATTTCATTTTCCAGATGTACACTCAAATGTTCTCAAACGAAAAGAAAAAAAAATCCATTAGGAAATGTAAAAGCCGTTCAACGAACTTTTCGTTAGAACACAATTAGAACCGTTTATGCGTGAAGGCAATCGCGCTTACGTGAATCAGGTCCGGCTGTATGTTCTTGCAAAAATTGTCGGGATACACCCCGTTCGACGCATTACACCATTCGAATGCTTAAACACGCTTTTATTACAAATGTAGCCGACGAGCGAGCGAGATAAACGAAACAAAACAAAAATGAGATTACCCGCGCGTGTGTGCATAATAGTGAAAGCGCGTAAATGAGGATCCTTTGTTTAACGATCCGCGACCGAAAGCGCGCCTTTGCCTACCTACCAATGGCTTTACCAAGCTATTCACGCTGCACACCTAACTCATTCAATGTTTATTCTGACCTGCTTATATATAGTACATGTCGAATCGTAAAAATCTTTGTATCTGCACAGAACTGGCGTATGAGATTTACACGAGGCTCAGTACGTACGAACAGAGCGTGGTCCAATGTGCCGCCATACTTGGCAATGTGTTCGTTCGCAGTATGCTGGAAATGATAAATTCCAATCACGAGTCACTAAAAACTGCGGAAGGTATAAATAGTACACACACTGTTACGTATAGGGGGGAGCCTCTTCGATCTTGTATCTTTGTTATGGCTACTGGTTAATTATAAAACTTGGACTTTTTGCACCAATCTGTGCTCCTCGTATACTTGAGCGCTTGTTTTTACCGTATAATTGTAGCAGACTTAATGATTTCACTATTTTTTGTTGGGTTATTCAGTTTTTTTATCAGAAAATTAAATTCAATAAGTATCGGTGGCTTGGATTGAAAAAATTAAGTGTACATAACAACCTGTAAATTTGATTAACACGAAAATTAGTTTTATATAATTCATTTCACAAATGTATTTCTTATCAATCGAAGCTTTAAAACTAACGAGTGAAAAAACAAATTGTAACAAATTTATTTAAGATAAAGCACGCAAGGAGGAAGGGTGAAGAGGGAAGGGAGAAGTGGGAGGAGGGAGGGGTTATCGGGATAAAATTAGAAAGCCGCATTGTAAAATCTATATATTTAAAATCGAAAAATTCACAGCCGTAGAAAATTTGATACGATTGCGGATTTTCGAGTGCGCGGCGCTGCAAAGGCGCAAAACCAAGGTCGGTGAACTCGCCGTCTGCTCCTTTGAGCCAAGGAGTACTTTCTCGGACATGCATCACTTGATACGGTGTCGGTGTCCCGTGCGCTGTAAGGAGTTTGCACATTACATATTATATATCTATATATAAATATATATATACCATCCGCGATGCACACTTTGCGCAGATAATCGCGTCGCCGCCTACTATGTATAATCCTCTAAACGATTTCCATTCAAGAGCTTGGCTTTATAACAAATCACCATCGAATTATTGCCTTCTCATTGACTTAAATTTCTCGAAATGATTATTTATAGTTTCTGCGCGTGATGATAAGGCGGAATTTGAGAGTTTTAATATAAGAAGCTATTTACGTAAGGATACTTAATGTTCGAGCTATGCATGTCCGCAAAAAATTGCATAGTTCTGCTTTGAATTTCTATGTGCAATTATTGTTTTTCACGATCACAACACAGCTTCGAATCGTATACGCTACGACCTCACTTGTATATATCTGCTCGAAATCACTTAGCTTTTTTTTCTCCAAATGGCTTTCAGATCGTTCCTTCTGGTCATTATGAAAGTTAAGAGAGAAAGAGTGAGTGAGTGAGTGAGTGACTGAGTGAGTGAGAGAGAGAGAGAGAGAGAGAGAGAGCATACCAGCCGGAAAGATAAATGGTTTTTCTGCTTCCACATAGACATTTCGCCGGAGGTAAAGCATTTGTCACGATACGCACACTGCAAGTTTATGGAGTTCAAAATCCCCACCTTTCGACGCCTGGTCATCGAACAGATACCCGAGGTCAAGAAAAAAGAATTTCACGCTAAGGTTGCGGAAATCTACAAGAAAGACGCTAGGAAATGCATAGCGTGTGGCGGTGGATCTTTTTTGAAAATACCGGGAAAGGAAAAGTCGGTGAGTTATGACATCTTTACGCGCCATAGAATATTTCCGACAATTATTGCTCGCTTGGCTCATTTCTACTGTTATTTGCGCGTATTTTTTTGCTGCAGACAAATCACAGAAAGATTATTTAATTACTGCACGCATTTACATCACACTTTCATCGAACGATTATCTATTTTCTAAACCTCTTAGATACATAAATGGATGCTATTTATTTTATGGAACTTGATTATTTTCTTATTACAATTATTTGCTTATTAAGATATTGTTATTAGCTAAATCAAATTATCTAACTATATACTTGTTTTTGACTTTAAGTGCTCTCTATATAAAAAAATAAATAAACAATATGATATTGTAAGATAATTAAGTTTTTAGGTGAAATTATCTAAAAAAAATATGGCGATTAACTAATTCGTTCTTTTATTGAATTTTTTTCCTACGTATCGATACACAAAAATCATCGCGTCTTCAATTCGAATATCCGCCTGGTTTTATCCTAATTGTTATCTTCGTCGCTACATTTCCCTTATGTATAATTTATTTTTCTTTATTCCCGGTCGTGTTTTTCCAAAGAGTGTATCGCTATGTAGTCAAAACAAATATTAACAGTGATGCTTCCAATGTCGGTCGCTCGCTCGCATTTCTCTCGCACGACTTCCGCTACAACGGTGACCGAACGACGCGACGCGTTTCGGAGCTTATTATTTCTGAAATCACCAAATCCCACTCGCCGATTACAAATTAAAAATCAATTTTTGAATTTACATAATTCTTCGAAAGTGATCCGTTACAACATCGAGAATTCATTGTATATATAATACAAATTATATCTAATGTTTGAAGATTTTTTACAATTATGTCTATTCAGCTCGCGTAGAACAGTTAAAATTATATAATAGCATTTGAATTCTATATTTATCTGATTTGTATTAAAAGTATAATTAATTTACGAAATGATTTCTGGATATAAAGTTGTCTTTTTTTTCAGAGATATGATAAGCGCAATTTTGTGCCGTCATTTGCTTCAAGTTATCTAGAATCAGTGATTGGGAATCGAAGTATTACAATTTTATCAGTTGGAAGCGAGCACGGAGAAGTTGAGGAAGTCATTCGAGAAATGCGCAAAAACGACATGCAAGGAACTTCGATAATGCGTACATCTTTTGAAGCTGATGAAGGTTTGACTAGAATTGAAATATATATACAATATAAATAAACACCTTTACCATGCACTATTTCATATTTTTGTAATTTTCTTGAAGATTTCGAAAAAATATTAATCGTACCAAAAAAACCAAAGAGCTCAGGAAAAATGTACAGGAGCGCACGAAAAATATACAGGAACTCTCGAGTTCATCCAATGACATATGAAGACGCTGATCCTCCGCTTCGTCTTAACAACTTTGGACACATAGATTTTCGTAATTGCTGCTGCATGAGTGTTATTGATTGCATCTTTTTGAAACTATATCAACATATCGAATACATCGGTAAAATTTAAGTTTGGAAAATTACTCTGTCATAATTTGATTATTGGATTATGACAAATCTTTCTACTAGATAATAATGATAAGGTCATTCAATTTCTGATGGAATATTCCGCGGCTCTCATTGAGTTTGGACAACCGAGTTACGCACTAAGGTTTTTGGTGACAGCAGACGAGAAAAATGACGTATGAATGTGTTAAGCTGCACTTTACTTGTATGTGTATATGTAAACCATCTTTAATTATTTTAGTATATCAGTACTTATGACAGAAGGGATAAACCGTCTCTATATTGGAATATGACCAGGAAATGCATAATACTCTGCTTACGCGGTACGTAATGGAGATCTTTTAAATCTCACGTCTCAATCAATGAATCAAGTACAGACTATGTACATATGTAATATTCCAGCCATGCATGCCCAAATGTTTATTACCAATAACCGTATATAATATGATATTCCCTAAAAACAGGTGTCTATACAAATTCTAAATTCTAAATCACGTATTGAAAATCATTAATTTAGGAAACGCGTACATGCTCCTTGGCAATTACCCGCAAGCTAAAACGAACTACACCGACGCATTATCACTGTGCAAACACAATTTCAGTACCATTGGGTTCTTGACGAGCTACAAAGCAATGTACACGGAGATACGGCAAAACATCCGCTGGACGTTCACTTATCCGACAGTGAGCACCGATACCAGAAACGAGAGAGCCACGATCATAAGACAGAACACGGCGACGTGTTTGCGCCTCATTTCTTCGATATTAATGGTAAATCGCAGCTCGCGAGAGAATTCGAAATATAACAAGCTCGTGAAAGTGTGAAAAAAAGAAAAAAGGATCACCGCGTGCTTTGATAATTACTTTGATAATTAATTTTCTCTTTTACTGCCCTTTTTAAATTGTTCTTGCGCCATCGTTCTCGTTCATTCTCTTACGGTCTCTAAGGCATATCTCGTGTAACACAATTGACCAATATTATATATATTCAATACTCCATTCAATACCAGTTTCAATACTCTGTTTATCCTTTCGGTGTTGGCCGCAGATAAATAATCAGCGCAACGCAGCAAAATTGGCCGCCCTTCAGAGTATTATATTCGGCTTCGCAAGCTACGAACCCAACAGCTTTTACGACCAGTGCCACCTGTATATCTCGATCGCAAAAATTTATGGACATTTCGGCGATTTGGCGTTTCTAACTCACGTCGAGAAGTACATGCTCTTTGCCGTGAACCAGAATCTTGACTGGAGCCATATCAACGACATTGTCATGTTGACGCACGTTTATGCGTCTGTGTTCAAAGTCAGGTATGGGAGCACATATTTTGCGGATCTTAATGTACAAGCTCTTGTTGTAGGAACCTTTTTTTTTCTTTTTTAATTGTTACGATGACACTTCATTAATGTATACGAACCTCAAAATCGTAATTTCTATCTGAATATAAATTTAGACCATTTGCCCATAATTGAATTTGCTTAAGATTAATCGACTGCGTTCAATTTTCCATCCTTCAATAATCAAAATATGAGTTTTTTTAATCGATAATGACTTAAAAATGAAGATTCTAATAAAATGAATTGCACATGCATCCACTTAATAAATGTAAACACACACTAAAACCCGTATAAATAATAAAATGCAAAAAAAGTTTGTTACGAGGAAAACTGACCAGAGCCGTGCAATTTGGAGAAAAGGCACTTTGCATAGCCAAGTCCTTTAACATGATAAGATTAAAATTCGAGTTGATGCCGACGCTGATCCACGTACTGGTGAGTCCAGCATTTCCGATAGCTATATATACTATATACCCAAGCAACCGCGCACTTTAATGAATGAAAAAAGAAAGAAAAAATCGCACCCAAACGCTCAATAATCTTCTTCCCGTCCGACAATAATGATGCTTGGCCATTAATTCGTAATGACCCCGTTGAAGATACGTCTGAAACGAGTTAGCGAGACGGTGGATATGCTGCAGCATCTGCGCGACACTTCGCTCGAGGACGTCGATAAATCAGCCTTAACTTGGTATTATGCACTCTGCATGGACCTACTACTGGATACCGGCCTCCTCATAGAAAGTTTCGAGACGTGTGCTGATTATGCTCAAAACCTTCTAGGTATCCTCGAGGCTTATTTTTTCTCTACTATACCGGAAATATATAGATAATAACTCAAATTAGGAAGAAAACGAAATATCATTATTTTTTTGGTCGGCATGCATAAATCGTGTATAGATAATCGAAGTCGATTTGTAAAATCATTGGAATTTCGCGAAACATGGTAAATTTGGCAAAGTTAAATGAAAACTTATGGAAGATCCTTTGTTGGCGTCACCGTTGCAAGTGCTCCAAAGGTGCCACGTTATAATGGTGGCATCAGCACGCACTGTCTCAACTCCTCAGCTCAAATTAAAAAGTTTGTAAAGAAAATGATCAGTGCTCTATTTCAATATGCGATTAATTAAAAGGTCGTTTATTACCACAATTTTAAGGAGAATCTGTGCTATGAACGAAATCGAAAGTAGTGCATTTTTGTATTAACATATTCTATCAGAGATAACTTATATATATATATATATATATGTGTATTAAATTCTTGATTGAGGCGTGATTAGACGATAAATTATTGACAAGATAAAACTATTTTAAAATGTTTATTGCAAATATGAGACTTCATCTGTACGACATAAAAAGTTTTTCTTTACTTGAGCAGGATTGCAAAAAAAGTAACCAAAACGCCGTCATTTATATAATATAATAAAAATTGACAGCTTAGCCAGCCGTGTTTCATTTATATAACTTTTGTTTTGAAAATCACTCTTAATGAAAACAACTTGAAAATAACTTTTGAATTTTATAAATCTTTTGCTACTTTGAACAAGAAGTGAAAAGTTCGAAAATTTTCCTAACAATCTAAGTATAAATATTCTAAACGTAATTAAAATTTCTAAACGTAATATGCACATTTTTCGAATTCAATATAGCCAGGAAGTCGGAGGCCATCATCTCGCGGGACTCTGAATGTCTGAGGCGTCTTGCAGTCGGTTTATGGTCGTGGCAGCTGCGAAAGTAATGCATTGTTATCTCTGCATGTATACGAACATTGACTGCGCCAGTAAACTTGATGTATTCGACATTCAATCTACGTACTTTCAGGGGCGACCTGATATCCACTACCTTCGTTTTGGGCTTGGATTACTTTACTACGAATCTCGAGGCTGACAATTACTCGCAGATCGTAACGCTATGCAAGGTTATTAATTTAGACTTCCTCTTTTTTCATGTCATCAGTTGTAAAGAACAAAGAAATTAGCTCGTTAAAAAAGTTAGTTGTAAAAAGAATTAGGAAATTTGCTTTCTATTTTATTTCATGAAAATATATTTTAGGTACTCGAATGTCATCTTCTTGTTCTTACGCGCTGCATCAACATGAAGAAGGGCAACCTATTGGAACTTTTGCTGGCCGACATCCACCTACTCATGAAGCTTCTCGACGATATTGCAAAGATCTCCGAGTGCATCAAACCTCATTACTACATGCTCAAAGCTTATTACAACCTAGTGCGCTCCCATTCTGTAACTTCGAATACTTATATGCGAAAGGCTCAAAAGAGCGCCAAATCGTCGGGAAACCTGTTGCTGTTGGCATGGATAAGGCGCAACAAAATTGTGAGTAATCCAGAAATAAAGAAAAGCTTACATGTCACATATACATACATACATACATATATATATATATAAACATATATGTATATATTTATTTGATTTGCGTTATGTAATAATTTATAAAAATTAAGTAAAATGTATTTATAATACAAGATTTGCATGATACATTTAATGAAAGGCAATGACAATTGATTTTCTCCTTTTTTGTTTTCTCTTTTCTCTTCTGCGCAGACATGGAAAGCTGTGAGTTACAATAACATGGCTTATTACTGGGAAGAAAATATTGGCTATCGGAATACGATTGTTTGGCAAGACATCGACATGTTTGATCTTAAAGACTGGTCCGATCTCCTCTATTCTCTTCCGATTCCTGATTCTTACATATGACGAAACTACGTTTCAATATAAATGAGAGAGGGGTGATGGTGTCTTGTTTTCCGTTTTGTAAATGAACTTATCTTCATAATCATCTTACTTATCATGTAGCTATTAATAAATGTACGATAATAAAAACGAATTGGAAAAGCGTGCTCGACAGTAATGTTCCGGAATTCTTATTGTTATTCTTTTTTTTTTTGTTGCGTTCGCCAATCAATGACAATGAGATTATTTTTGTCTTCGGAAAATCGTGCCCTACATCGTTCAAGTCGAATATAACACGCGAATACAAGCTAGCACGGTACAAAATTCAAGCAGTCTATTACAAATATTTACATTAATCTCAAATAACGTAGAATTTTTCGCCCGAAGAATCGAATCTCCATTCTTAATACTTAGAAAATACTTAATTCACTACTACATCTTAAGCGCTACCGTCTTAACGAATACGAAAGAAATCTATTCAGCGTTTAATCATCGTTTACAGCTCCTTTTTTTTTCTTCGTCATTTAGATTCCAAATGGAACTATGGAGCCAAATTGTCGAAGTAATCATACAGATGATAGAGTAAAAGTATTATAATATGTATATTAAAGTTTGAAAATCGTTGAGTCACGACGCGCAATGTATTGCTTTTCCTTTTCATCTCGGCGAAACATCGTCATATCGATATATACCTACTATTGTATTAAAGAGGCATATTATACTTTCAAGATTCTCTAAACAAAAAAAAATATGTATAATCGATATTGACAATCGATATCACGCATCACCTCGAGTGTGTTTCTCTCTCTCTCTCTCTCTCTCTCTCTCAACTCCTTTGATTCTCATTTCACGATCCCTCCCAGAACGAATCTTCGCAGCTCTACATATTCGTTACGCGCGTTATTACGTACTTAATGACACTGAAAGAAAACTCGTGATTTATATGTACGCGCACTCTCTGAGCTCTCTCTCTTTCTCTCGCTCCGTTTATGTAGTCGCAAGCATAAAACGAATTAAAATTCACCTATGGCTACGACGCCGAGTACGCCAAGCTCGTTCTTTGTATATTATTTTTTCCGCGAACCTTTTTCGATATAAAATAAAATTAAAAAAGAAAAGAGGAGAAAACAGAGAAAAAGGAAAGAAGAGAAAGCTTATAGAGAAGTCGTGAAAGGCACTGGGATATTACCGAGCCCGATATCATTAGTTATAAAAAGAAAAAGAAAAAGAAAAAAAAACGGTTGAGATATAATTTTGAAGCGTCCGCGAATTACAACATCCTTTTATGTAAAAAATATCGATTTTTTCATTTTCAGATTTAATTAAAATTCATTCGTAATATATTTTATAAAAGTTGCCTCGTTAATAAATGAGGCGTGGTGTAGAGATTTGTTTTCTTCCGTCGACCACAAAAATGCATATATGGCGAGCGAACCAGTCGGTATAGAAGATCAGTTCGGATTCCCCTTAAGAGCCGAGTCACCGCAACTGTACTTTGAATTTGTGCATTCGCATATTATTTCCTCACCCGAGCGTGAAATTGTCTTTTTAACGCTTTCAGTGGGGCTATTCTCGTTAAGTTTACTGTTCCGAATGACAATTGACTCTTGCGAGATTTAAATATTTCAATGTAGGATGTATTATAAAAATACGCATAAATATTTCAATTGGTCATATAAAACAATTAAGTAAAAGTCTCAAAAACTGATAGACGCTAAGTTCTTATAAAATGTATATTAATCAACCGAATCAAACTTTTCATATAAATTACACAGATAAGAAGAATAGGGCATAAAAGAAAGCAGTAAAGAAGGAAATTACACTGAAGTAATGATAAATAAAGAAAAGAAAAAAGTAATAAAAATTTCGATAGAAGAGATTAGAGGCTGTGCAAGCAGTACGAAAAATAAAACAATTGCTCCAAAGAAGAAGCAAAAATAAAAAATATAGTAAAATAAACAAAATAAATATAATCAAAACGAATTTTCGCGTCGCGTGTACTAATAATAATAATAATAATAATAATAGGGCGGCACCTTCGGCCGGCGATCAGCGCGTCGATCATTAAAACGGGAAGTGTGCGACCAGCTGTTAAATAAACAGTGTCGCGTAGGATCGAATGCATTCGCGATCGGCGGCCGAAGCAACGCCTCGATAATCCTTTTTTTTTTCTTCAAATAGTTAAACAAAAACCATTGTTTTTTTTTGTTTTAAATCGATGTCGTGGCGTACTCGGCGCGGCCGTTTTTTTGTTCAAGCTCCCGCCGATTTTTATTTACGTATACGTATATAATAATTGCATATAACTATATATCATAAGCCGTCTTCGCTCTCGGGTACAAAAGAGTAAAGAAAAATATCGATCGAAGACGCGGGGAAAGAAATCGCGCGAAGAAAGTCAAGAAAATCGAGTCTTCTTTTCTTTTTCTTTTTTTTTTCCTTTTTTTTTTCCATCGGAACGCAATTACTGAAAAGTGAAAATCACTTATAGTGGGGCGCGAGTGTACGCGTAGAAAAATTAATTTCCGTTTTATTGTCCTGTGATTTTGCGGACTGGACGCCCGTTTCTCTTTCGTTCGCCGTCGTCTCTTCAAACGATAGTGAGAGGAATTGAGTATTGCCGAGCCGAGGCGAGCCGCGCAGTTTGTTGCCGCCTTGCTGATCTTCCCGAGTTGCGAAGACGGAGAACCATTCCTCGAAGAATAGGACGAAGTTTAGTATTGGATGAACTTGGTTCAGAGTCACAGTGGAAGATTTCGAGACTTTAAGAATTCGTGTACACTCTCGCCTCGTATACTACAGTTTTGGTCAGCTGATCAATTCACGAATTCGTTAAAAGCTCGCTGTTCCACTTTGACTTTAAACTGTTCGTATGTATTTATTTAGAATTAAAAGAAACTTATAAGAACTTTTCATCTATTATAAAAAAAGTATGATAGATATAATTGGCATAAAAATGGCTGTGTTTATCAAAGGCAGCTTTTCCGTTCAGTTCTTAATTGGATTTTATTTTTATAACAAAATAAAAAATTCTTTAAAGTTTTACTTTTTTATGTAGTAAAAACGCGATTTTTGTGCCGATTACAATTAAGCAAGGAATTCTTTCGGCTCGATAGCGAAATTTATATAGTAATATTCGGAATTTTCATCTTGTAATCGAACAAGAATCGCGATCTAGTTGTATACGTGATCTACACAACGAGTAATCGCAGAAATAGTTACAGCTTATCTTTTCACTAGCGATAATATTTTATCGATCTCAACGCTACGCAATTTATGCAATTTTACTCTTCACTCGGTACGAAAAAAAAAACAAAACAAAATAATCTACGCTAGTTCAATTTTCCGTGTCAGCTTTGATTTTGCTATCGTAACAAAAATTTCGTTGTTTTGATTAAAGTATATACCCCCTTCAAAAATGACACAAAGTATAACGATCACACAATATCGAATATCGCGAAAGGCACTCGAAAGATTTCCCAAATTTTCAGAATCCACAAATTCCAATCATCCCCATCAACTGGGTACACAACCGTACAGCCCTTATACTCCAACAATATATATCGTCTGGTTCTTTTAGAAACCAAACGGCTCAACCACCAAAGTCCACTACACACGTAGCAGATCTGTATCTCCCTTCCGAGCGCTTACACACACATACACACACAGTCCACGTAATGAAGAATCACGTCCAAGAAACATATCTGTATAATGTATCAAAAGGCGATATTCCGACCCTCTGATAAAGCTTCGCGCATATTCCCTCTGTATCTCGCTGTTTTCGGCTCTCCCTGTTCAGGAGAGTCGCTGAGCTGGAGCCGTTCAATCGTGGACGTCGATGTCGTTGTCGATGCGACTGCTGCGAATGCCGGTTTTCCCGGTCCATGGGTAGATGTCGGGACAGGCTTGGCACGTCTTCATGTATCGGACGCCGCTCTTGTGCCAGAGGTTGCAGACCTTTGCGTTGTTGCACTTCTTCGGCCGGTCCTGCGTTCGGGTACGTTCACAAAAGGGGTTTAGATTTAGGATTCATTCATTTTTGGGGAGGCGATAAAGTGGCTTTAGTCTCGCGTTATAAATTGACAATAAGATTCAACTTCATTATAAAGTACTGCATTATAAAGTACTGCATTGGTTTTAAATACTAACTTTTATATAAATTATTTTTTTTATAAAAATGGAATTATTCATTATCAAACGTAGGATATTGCTCATTATTTATGTGTATAAGCTATCAATGTTGCAGGTGTCGACTGCAAATCACATTTATACTCCGTATTTCACTTTAATCGATTGCATTGATATTCTTCCTGATGCAATACTTTTTAAAGTGTGATCATGGTAGAATATGCATTTTTTTTCTTTTGTTATGTCTTATATAAGCTTTGGTTCTTATTCGAAAATGAAGTAGACCGACCACAAAAAACGTTTATTTAATCACGATTCACGATACAAAGTATGCATAATATGACTGTATACCACCAATTTTATATAAATGTATATGAACTTTAGTAAAGAGTTTAATTTATATCAAGATTAATTGATTATTAAATATTCTTTAGTTTAATTGGATTTAAAATTGGATCGCCATCAACAAGTATCGATGCGATAATTCGAAAGTATGCGTAAGCGAAAATATTAGTAAAAACTCACCTGGTAATTGCATCCGAATGGCTCGAATCTATCGAGGAGAGCAAGGGGTGTGGGGTTTCTGACCCACTGTAACGCCTGCCAGTTCGTGATGATCCAGACGTCATCCATGGCGACGATGGTATCGAGGAAAGAGATGAAGCCTTCCTTGTGATGCGGTTGAGTGAACCAGGCCGCGTGGTAGAAGAGACCGAACGGTGCTCTGAAAATCGTCAATTAATAACCGAGCGTGTAAGCGAGCGTTTTCACTTAATGCCTCTCTTTTCCACGTATACTATAATATAAGCTCGGGGATAATGACCGAGCGTAGCGACGGATTGCGAACTGTTCACGTCTCTTTTTCGTTCTTTTAATATTTTCTAATTAAAATTGATTTTATGCCCAGAAAATTCATCTATTAGCTTAATGCCGCCTTTGCGCAATCGCGCTTATGTAAGCTTATTGAAAAAAAAAAAGGTGGCTTATTTATTGATGCCGGCTCGCTCGGTCTTTCAGGATACTTCGCGGAAACTCCGCTCGCTCGAGCGCAGTCAGTATACGCATGCACCTATAATCCTATCGTGAATGGTCATAACGAACTTTCAATGAACCCCGTAAAGAATCTTCAATTAATACCGCGCGGTAGACATTGAATAAGTGTCGTGCTCATATATGCAGTATATTTTCGAGATCTGCTAGTTGAGTATCTGGTAATTTTGAAAAGCTTGCGTGCGCTTCATTAAGTTGTATTTTTGAGCGAGGAGACATAATTTAATCCGGAACCAGCGATTGTGCATGAAAAAAAAAATTTAACTAAACAATATTTGAAATGACGACTTTCTACGAGTGTGCAAAAACTTTATGTAAATAATATAGCTTCGCAATCTTCGCTTTTTCTGTTTTATCATAGTTTAGAAAGACACTTTTATAGTTATAATACGATAGCATCACCAGCTTTGGCCGTCCTTATAGACACAGTTGTTTACAAAATTCATTATAATTCTAAATTAAAATGCCATTATATTAATCGTTCTACTCAATTATATCGTCGCATTTTTCAAGCTACAAATTTTTTATTGCTTTAATATTCGTTTGACACATGATCGCCAGAAACGGAGCAGTTACCAAAACAGGTATAAATCTACCCTACGAGGTCTTTTTGTTTTGGTTTTTAAAAAAAGCAAAAGTATATATATATATATATAT
>UELV01073907.1:25185-95581 GCA_900490015.1 Megastigmus stigmatizans
ATATATATATATCTCGTTATAATGAATTTATTGCTCGTCAAAATTTACAATATGAAAGTGAATTTATCGATCACCATTTTTATATATATAATGATTTCAGCAGAACATGTATTGTGCTGATAATATTCCTACTTATTCGGAAGGTTGTTAAAGAAGAAGCTGGGAGTAAAGGTAAAGAACATACCTGTTGGTGGTATAATGTCTCTCGAAGTTCTTGATGAGCATCTTGTAGACGCCATCGGAGGTGGGTGGATTGCTGCACGCGTCACCCATGGAGCATCTGCCGCCGTTCAGATCCTGCCACATGACCATGGGCACTTCCCAGAGTCCGGGATAAGACCTCGTCGGGCAGGGGGGTATCATGCAGTCGTGGAAGAGTTTGTAGTCGAGGGTGTAGGGCCAGCTGGGCGGACGGTTCTCGTAGATCGGCATCGACGAGTCGTACGTGAAATTCGTGTCCCACAGCATTTTGAACATGTTGTTACCGCCGACCTGTGGAGTTTGATCATTTTTTTGGTTTGCGTGCAGAGGGCGAATCCCCTCGATAGCTGGTACAGCATCGTGTGTGTTATTGGGAGTCTTTTTTTTACGGAGGGGATCGGTAATAGGTATCCGATGGATTGGGGTGTAACTGCGAGGGGTTGGCCGCGAGGGGTGGAGCCTATTTTTTATGTTTCGAACGATGCGGAATGGAGTGTCGTGCGGTACTGTATTGGGGTTCGGGGATTATTCGTCATTTTATTTTGAATGAAGATTTTTTTATATATTAGAGTGTTGATCGAGTCAAATTTATTAGGGATTCGCAAATGGAAATCGTGTTGATAATTGACCTATCGGACTAAATGTCATTCTATCTTTTTAGCCTTGCAAATCAATATTTACTTTTTTTTACTTTGTCGATAAAAATAAACGTTTCAAAATATTTACCAACGCGAAAAAGTCTGAAACGTACACAATGTCCTGAAATATTGCTGAAAGCCATTTCTTCGAGTCGTCGTTTTTTTTTCTAATAAAACGGGGGACTCCCATAAACGGAGACACCGCGAAACAATGTGTAACCATATAGGAATTTCACTAGGCAATCAAAATCACCGACAAAAAGCCTCGCGCGTTTAAAAAGACGCTGTGCAATTTCCCAAGAAGAATATTTTTAAAACCTTTCAACGTAAATATATATATATATATATATAAGGTTAACAAAGATCGAAAAAAAAGAAGACGAGTCCCTGGAAGTACGTATAAGGATGCTTACTATCCGCGCGTACAGTAACTTCAAGATGTTTCATCAGCTGCCGTAAACAAATGGCGAAATATACCACACGGCGATGATGCATTCGTTTCTTTTTTTCACACTGTACTCGCGCGCGCGCATAGACACCTACTCTCGATATAGCCATCGTTAACATGTACATATATATATATACAAGAGACGCCGATTACTTTCCCGCAGTGTCAAAAGGTTATACAGCCGCGTTTGGATGCAGCGCATCATTGCAGGCGTTATTACACGTCCGCGTGTCATCCTTTTTTTTTGCTGTTCACCTCTCCTACTGTATTATATGCAGCGCAGCTATTTCATTGCGACACACTTGCCCTCGAGCTGTTTTAATCGCGCGCTAATAACGGCCGTGTGTATAATATTGTATATAACACTAGACGGCTCGCTTGAGAAACATCGCGCCGGGTGATTTCTCGAGGCGTGTCGATTCCTGTAATGGAGGGTTACAATTTCGTCCAATTTTTTTTTTCATACGCTGCACCGATTCCAGCCAGCGCAGCTGACTTTTCGCGATTGCGCCCCGGGCCGTTTTCTGAGTTACGTACACGGCCGCGTGTCTAATGCCTCCTTTTGTGGATGATTCGATAATTACGTAACGGGATTAGTTGCAAGTAGTGTATGTGTGTGTTCGTCCTCTCGGTCGGGAGGGCAAATATATATACGCTGTATATAACAGAAATTTTGCACGTGCGAAAGTTCGCAGTGGAAGAGTTTATCGTTTCTTGAAATATTATTATGACTGCACATCTCGATTGCTTGCTATATACGCGGAGGTGATTTATAAAATTGTTTTCTCGAATTTTCGAAGGAAGTACGCGCGCACGCGGGTTCCAGTTATTTAGTTGCGCTCGAATGCGGCTCTCGTTAATATGTAGATAATTGCATATGTAAGACTGGGAAGAGTGGTTAATATTCTAATTGATAAAGCTAAGTATACCTATCGGATAGTTTGCCATAAAAACTATATTATAAATGAACATTTATATTTAAACAGGAAAACTACAGCATTGATTATGCAGTTTACGTAAATAATAATAATTGGCTACTATTGGATAAAATATTATCGAACTCTACTAAAATCACTTGACAAACAAAAAAAGACACATTTGAAAACGTTACTTATTAGTATACCGTTATACGAAGGCGTTATTTACCTAAAAATCCTCCATACTTTTCTTAATCCACGTTAATTACAATTTATTCACATCCATGATTACCAAATGACACACACTCAGCGGTATCCCGCTGCAAATGGATTTTCTACAAACGACAGACTCTCGATATCTCCGATATTCCTCAATTAACGTCGAATTAAAGTCGATAACTCCTTTTTCTTGCAACGTCGAATGCGCGAGAGGGAGAGAGCGCGCCATTAAGCGGTCGTTCGCGCAAAATAGAATATTGTATATAATTTTGATGAGAGTTATATGTACTTACCGAGAGGAAAGGAGCTCTCATTCCCCTGACATCTTCCAATTTAACACCTCCGTAAGCGGAGAGAATCTCCCGTTGTCCGGCCACCTCGCGCGACCATTTTCGATGCGAGAATTGTTCGCCAAAACTGTGCCTGTACGAGTTCAAGAGAAACAGGCGAGGAAACAGGTAGGTAAGGCAGGGGAACAAAAAGAAAAGAAATGCGTTAAGTAGTCATAAACGTGACCCGCGTGGACGGGTATATATATATATATATATATATCGTCGCGCGACGAGCAACGGGAAATCAGCGTTAATGGCTAATATAAAATTGAAAAAGTTTTAATGTCCGCGCTGCTGTACACAAGCCGAAACAAATAATGCATCTGCCTTTCTGGTACGAAGTTTTTTTTTCTTCTTCTTCTGGCGATAAATATCGCTGTGTGTGTATATATGCAAGTTTCTCTTTGGCTGTGATGTATTATTATAATGTCTCGAAATGTATGTACCGCGCGGCTTTGAGAAAAAAAGTGCAGCGCCGCAGAATTGATACGGCTTTCTTTAAAATTAACAAACGCTGCAGAACCTTATAGCGCATACTGCACTTGCACCTTTGATTTTTCCTCGAGTGCCGTTGTACAAAAATATCTTTCGAGAATGGAAAAAACTACTTGTTACGCACTTACCAGTCAAAGATTGTATACGCGTCGTCAGCTGATTTCCCGCGGCACCTTTCAATCGCCGAGGATGTAAATTTAATTCGAATATTATATATAAAACACGCGCTTATAAAGTAATCCCCATCGCGTGCGGCCTACACGCCTAAGTATATACACGTGAACCGGGCTCGATACATAAGTACCCGAGCGCGCGAGTTAATCGGGTTAATTTGTTAATTCATCGACGATCGGTGTATATGCGTGCATCGACTATACCCGATATATACACTCGCGTATGTTAATTCCGCGCTATTTTGTGCGCACTTGCAGAAAATGTCTATGTATATACACACTCGTGCTCGCATGTCTACAGTGTGTGTCTGTCGGTGTAAAGGTGTGTGTATATGTAGAGGATTTAATGACGGTCGGAGCCGCGTCGCGGTTAATGACAGGCTCGACGAGGCGTTTCGCGCGAGCCGTGATTCCCGAGTCGCGCCGTCGCGAGAAGCGCCGACAACGATGATTCGCCCCGTCACCGTGAAAATACCCGTGGCGTCCGCTGCTTGCACGAGCGTGTCCAAAGCGCGCCTCTATAGAAAGAGAGAGAGAGATGCGCTCGTTTCTCCAACACGGCGCGCGCGCGCGCGCGAATTGATTCGAGTGTATATATATAGTTGTGCAGTGTGCAGTGATGGAAAGATCTGTGTGTGTAGTATCGTCTTAATCAGTGACGGAGTTGCACTACTGCAGTGTGTATACGTTGTTCGCTGTTGTTGTTGTCTCGGTATGGGATCGAGTAATGTTTGTGCCTCGGTGTGCCACGGTGATTTGGTTCTTAGCTATGAGAGATGGATGGTTAATGACCGTGACGTGTGGCTACTCTGATTTTACGATGATCGATCGCGCTTTGATTTTTATTATTTGTTTTTTTTTCGTTCCCGCCGATGATCCACAGTTCGACGATATAGCTCTGCGCGCGATCACTTAGACAATTTGAAATCTTTTAGTGCTACATTGGAAATAAGAAAGTATTCGATTTGATTTTATTGGATAAAATTTTTGGTATTAAAGCGCGGGGATGAGGATAAAACAAGATGGAAAAAGAAAACAAAAATTGACGTTTATTCACTAATTGGTATACGAAGCATCCGAGCGCAACGCATTCGAATCAAGTTATTTGTATCAGTGCTATATCGATATGTAAAATACTTACGCATTTACTTGATTGAAAAATATACACAATACAATAAAAATAAAATATAAATATTTTTTCATTTCCAATGTTGTAATTGTCAAGATCATGCACTGGTCAAATTTTGTATTATTCATATAATTTTACGAAAATTCATGCAAAACTATATCGTACATTAAAGAGAAGAGCTGAAACTCTACAGAAACATTCTTTGACTGAAAATATGAGATACGCATCTCGGTTTTTTTTTTAAATGGGCTTCAGGATCCGACTTGTGGCCCTTTGATCAAAATATATCGTTACGTCCGTCAAAATACAAGCTATTGATAAATGAATGAACGATTCGAGAAAATTCAAATCGCTCCCCCTTGACGGCGAGCCCCCAATCGTAATTAAATAATAATACTCAATTATATAAAGAACTTATTAATATTTCATTAAATGAAAAGGGACTATAAGTTATAAATAACGCGATCGGTAACATCAACCTTATTTTCTGACTGTCAGGCATAGACTGAGGTTGGTTCGTCGTCAAAGGGGGAGCGATTCGCATTTTCTCGAATCGTTCATTCGTTTGCCAATATTCAGATGGATATAACAATATGATGAAAAATCATAGTTCGTAAAAATCGTAGATCTTTTCAGTAAACCTAATGTGCATTGTAGACCAGCACTTAGCATGTCGTTAAGTTACAAATCGAAAGAGATGCTGGGATTTTTTATTTACTATTTAGAGCAAGCAGAAATCAACTTAATTTTCGATCCTTCATATCTTACAATCTATACTTATGATTTATACTTTGCGACATTCTCTACAATGTATAATTGCCATCGATTAGCAGCTAATCATGATTTTTCGTCTAGTTTGATTAAACTCGGGTTTTAACTCAGGCCATAGGGCCTATTGGACTGAAATCCCCGAGGCACATCTTTGATATTTTCGACGAAAAAATGTCTCTGTAAAATTTCATCAAAATCTTTGTTTCTGGCGGCTGTTTTGACTCTTCTTGAAAGTGTAAAGTGTAACGTGTACACAACAGCAGTCGATCCATCTCTATAACTCGTCTATATTAATAAACAGAACGCAAATGTAAGCGAATACAAAAAAAATCCCCAGAAAACATGCAAGCAAAAGCGACACACATGACATTGATAAAAAGCCGTGAACAAGACACAAAACAGGCATAGGCGTGCAGTGATCGCGATGCAATAATGAACATGCGAAAGAAAAAAAAACGAGAAGTAATGAGTTTCTCCATGAGTGTGTCCAGGACAGATGGAGATGCTCCAGCGATACTTACGAGACGGTGTGCGAGGCGATTTCATGACCGCCGGCGTACAGATTCTGCACCTGACTGTAATCCGTCCACTCGTGCGAGACGTAGAAAGTCGCACTGATCGGGCATCCATTAGGGTTGTTCCTACCCTTCTCGAACAGATCGGCGTACAATCCCTTGTTGAGATCGTTGACGGAATCGTCGAAGGTCAAGAGGACAATCTGCGGTATCTCCTCGGGCAGGTAGTCCCCTATTTCGGTTGTCAATAGTCGTTGTCGGTATCACGTATGTATATGCGTTTATATGCG
Source organism: Megastigmus stigmatizans (assembly GCA_900490015.1). NCBI lineage: Eukaryota > Metazoa > Arthropoda > Insecta > Hymenoptera > Megastigmidae > Megastigmus > Megastigmus stigmatizans. The sequence goes on from UELV01073907.1 coordinate 31,314, forward strand.
GTTGAAGAATGGTAACACCAGTATGTCCACGTTGGTATGAGGAAGCACGCGTCATGTTGGTATGGTATGGTATGGTACGGTGAGAGAGAAAGGATAGATAGAGAGAAAAGAATACACAAATTGCGTTAGTGCTGCGATATATGTATGTATATATATAAATATATGTATATATGTATATTAGTATCATGTGGTGAGAGAAGAGTTATAATACGTGTCGCGCTCGCCGAGAGAAAACGCGCTGCCGTTCACAACGGGACGGAGGATGATGCGCTGCTTCTCCTTCTCGGTGCTGTTTCTTTTTTAACAACGGCGAATTTTAACTGCAGCCGCGGCGCGTGCGTGCGTCTATTGCCCCTGATGTGCGAGTTGCTCTCGTGCAGCAGCAGGAGAGAAACTTGTATATATATATGGGCAACGCTCGCGCGCGTCGCGCCGCATTTAAAGAGCCTCGACAAGAGTCGCGTGTGCAGCGGCAGCGTAATATAGTTTCCCTCGGCGGACGTGGCTGGATTATTCAAATGCGGGACGTCTCGACCCACCGATTGTCCGCCTGTGTCTTACACACGGCAGCAGGACTTTACCCCCACTCTTTTCGATGCGTAAATCCCCAGCTGTCGGCGCGCAGCTCTTATATCTTTCGTATATTTCATTTGTCTCAGCTGGCACCGCGCGTTCCTTCTTTATAGAGCGTCGAAAGCGACTTTGACTGCTACCATTACGCGTGCGAAGGATCTTTTAGCGCGTGCAATGTGCGCCGCCGTGCCGTCTTTCCTTCCTTCCTCTAAAACTTCTACTTTCCGCGCGCAATAATTGGAAAGTACTCCTTCCTTGAAGTGCGTCTATCTTGAGAAGAAGCGCTTTTAAGGGAAAGTGAAAGAGAAAAAGTGCCCGAGATGCGTACGTATACATGTATATGTATTATATATGTTTAAAAGGCGCGCGCGCACACCTGTCGTTCTAATTCGCCTTAGCAATTTCATTTTCTTAGAATCAGGACGAAATTACAATGTTAAACTTAATCTAACAGTTTAATGCGTCTAATTCGTTAATTAATTGTGAGCGCCGTTTAGCTGAATCCTAATTAATAGGATGCATATCCTATACTATTAACATTAATTAGAACGCGCTGTAATTGGTAGCGTACTATAATAATTGAATTAAGTCGTAAAGTGTTTCAAATTTCTTCGGTTATTCTATAATAAATTCATTACGCCAGAATCAAACTATACATTCAGCAAACTCGGATTTTCACGCGTATATCTAAATCCATTAACTGTAATAATATGCTTTAAAATAATAACGCGTCTAATTCATCACAAAAAAAAGAAGAAAAAAACAAAGGAAAGTCGCAATCAAGCTCTAAAAGATTGAAATATAAATCATCCAAACATTTAAGTAGCACTAGACACGCGTGCGCATCGAAAAAAGAGTGACAGTCAACAGTGGTCCAATTCATCGCGGTCGGGACGTCCGAAGAAAAAAGAAAAAAGAGAGAAAAAAAATAATCAACGTCCCAAGGAAGAAATCGTGTGTGTGCGCTGCGGCGATATGCAGAGGTAACGCTCACACGCGCGCTATACACGTAAATGGTACACATAAATGGTTATAATAGCCGGAAGACGATTGATGGAGGCAACAAAAACAAAAAAACAATGAGACACAAAAAATGTATCAGCAGCGGCAGCAGCAGCAACAGCAACAGCAGCGGCCAAGTAGTTCCAGGCCCTCCTCCAAAACTTCCGGATTCTCCTACTGCATGCGATGTGTGTAGATGCATGTATATATATGTGAGTGCGAGCGAGCGCAGGAGAGAATAATGAAATAATGACGCTCATTGCGCGCCTGTATATATATATATATATATCCCCGCGGATTGCAGCAGCACATACTGCACACACACGCGTCCGCACGTACGAGGTTATTACTTGCGGACTTCCGAGTTGCGGCGATAATTAGAGAAGGCGCCCGCGTTTCTGCGGTACATAACGCAGGCAGCCTTGGTCGATTATTAAGCACGTCTCTCTCCCTCGAGAGAGAGCAGTATGTGTGCAATGTATCTCTCTGTATCTCTCTGTGTGCGTGTGTGCGTGTGTGTGTGTTGGCTCCTTAGAAAGGTGTGCTACGGAGTCGCGTGCGCGAGCGAGCGCCTTTTATTAAATGTATCAATTTCGGAGATTGAATTACGAGCGGCGCGAGTTGCGAAACTTGGTATATCCGTATAAAGGGGATTTGCACAAAGTGCGTGCGAGCTGCGCCGCGCGCCAATGTTAATTGAACGGCTTGAGTATCTCTTCTATTTATTTGTAAAAAATGAACAGAGTTTTTTTTTCTTTGCTTTTTTGTTCGTTTCGATGCAAAATTTGATACGGAGGGTTTTAATTGCCGCGAGCTAATGCGAATCGTGGGTTCAGATCTATTTAGCGATACACGTTGGATTGTAAAATTGTTCGAGTCAGCAGCCGATGGAAAAATGCTTGATTGGGCTTTATGGAGGCTGTATATTATAAAATTATTATTTTGTGGATTTGAAATAAAAAAAAAAGGGGGGGGGGGATAGAACGGGTTCGCGGCGGTTAATGGGTGAATTATTGAGATCGCGGGTTGCGTAAAGTGAAGCACATTTATATACGCGGTATTATTGAAAAGTTGCGATAATGCAAGAGATTTAATTTCGATTAGTTGCAGGTGATTAACACAATGTTTAACGACGTTATGTCCACGGAGAGAGATAAGCCTTGTACCCGCGGTGCTATTGAAAATTTGAAAGTCTCCGCTCGCGTGTGCAAGTTAAGAGATTGCGATCGATTCGGCTTTCTTCGAGCGAGACTAACCGATCGCCCTTAATGAAGCATTAAATCCCGAACTCTCGCGTCAATTGGGGATGGCGCTCGAGGCGAACGAGTTTTTCTTCTTTCCCCTCCCCATTTCTCGTTCGCAGTTTTTAGACTTGGATGTACGTCACTTTTGCGAGCTCGGAGGTAAAAGTTACATCAAAAAGCTTGTGTGACAAAATATCGCAATTAACAGTTACACCTTTGCATGGGCTTTGAGAAAGTTCTTTTTTTTTTCTTTGCACAATCTTTGACATCGTGAATAGATGGAATGCTGTCGGCTTCATTGTACACTATTTCACGATTATGAGAACATTTTTTTCTAGAATTTTACCCGGATTATTATGTAGATTCGTCTGGTTATTCAACTAGGCTTCATAATTACAATTCTAAACAGCTATTTTATAATCTACTTTTCATTAAATTAAAACACATAAATGCACACATAAAAGAGATTGTATTTTAATTAGATTTTAGCGCTAAGCTTATTAGTATTTCGTCAGACAAATTTCTTAGTGATCAACAATCCCTCCTTAAAAGGTAACCTAAATTTTGTGATTTTCAAATAATACTTCAATTTACTGGAGGAACTTGAAAATTCATTACTCATATTTATAAATAGCTTTTCTAAATCCATTTGAGATATTTTTTATAAGCACGCATTCGGAATAAGGAGATAATAACTTACATTAATTAAGGTATATGCAAATTAATATTCGGTTTCACTTGTATAAAGTTATGGCATGAAATGGAAAGTTATAACATAAAACAACTTAAGCAAAAACTAAGTTACGAGTGGATGCAATTCAAATCTAAAGAACTTTAATTTATAAGGAGAACTTTGTGAATTTTGTAGTCATTTTCAGATAAAATAATACGTTTCGAACGAGTAAGTAACTCGTGCGATCTTCAAATAATGTATAACATAAATAAAGCTCTTGAAATGCAAGTAACGAAGCCCCAAGAATGTCCAGTACGCGGCAAAAGAAATCGAAGAATTTGGAAATGAGAAAATTTCGGAAGACCCCAGAGCTCGGCGAGCAATAGTGAGGATGTCGCGCGCACGGCCGGCAGTAATTCAGTGCAGGCAACTTACGAGACGGTGTGCGAGGCGAGCTCGTGTCCGTCGGCGTACATGTTCTGGACCTGACCGTAATCCGTCCACTCGTGCGACACGTAGAAAGTCGCGCTGATCGGACATCCATTCGGATTCTTCCTGCCGTTCTCGAAGAGATCGATGTAGAGCTGTCGGTTAAGGTCGTTAATGGCGTCGTCGAAGGTCAGCAGGACAATCTGGGGAGTCTCTTCCGGCGACAAACCACCTAGAGAGTTGCAGCAGAGCGCGGAGAACGACGCACAATAATGTCACGAGCCAACGGTAACAAAGGGCCGGACACACGAGATTGTGCGCGCACACTAATCAGTTCCTTCGGACGTTTTTGTTCGGGGCATACTTATTATTACATGTACATGTGTGGAGTCATTACGCCAGTAGGTATTTTGGGCTTCGTTTTTTGGGGCTTGTGCAACTTTGGTGGTTTATGCAACTGCGAGTGGATCGTTATAACATAAATATTTTCTTTTGTACACGTTCGTTATCGTACCCCTTCGAAATTCGTTATAAAATGCTTATGTGCTACATACCAAATAAAGTCTAAATGAATCACTGTAAATGACGATTGTTCATTTAAAATATATCTTTAGTAATGTTATTTTATTTTTCATTCGACGCGATAGCAAACAAACTAACGATATGTCTGACTGTGGGCTAGAAGAAATGGACCAGAAAATATTATTTGTTTTGATACAAATAGAAGAGCACACAACGAGACTAATTTTATATTTTTCTTATAGCAGAACGTTTAATGTGTGCAAGCTTAAAAATCTATCTTATATCCTAATCCTTGTTTATATCTCTTTCAATATCCACTCTCTTGAACCAATGCTACATAAAAACTAACGGAAACTACTGGCACCACATATGATTTCAACTAAACAAAGGTAGTATCAACCGCACCCGATAAGAAAACAATCATCGAAAGCCGCTCTGATTAAAGAAAAAAAATCGCACCTGGACTCCTGCTACTTTTTTCCCTCCGCATTCGCGGAATATGAGTTCCCAATCGTCCAGTCCAATGAAAAAGGTGAGAAAAAAATCCTCGGCCAATTTCCGGTTCTCGCGCGCACGAAGGTGAAACCGGCCGATTGAACGCGTATAACGGTTTGCCCGTGCGCTGCACCGCGCGCCGACAAAAAATTCCCTCCAACGGTAGCAGCCGCTTATACTCTTCGCATGGGGGCTTCGGGCGGTTCCTCTGCTCCCTGCCGATTTCACCGATAAAAAGGATGCAATAAAAACGAAGACATGCAATCAAATTCATTAAGAAACTCGATTTTTTTGTTCACCCGCTCTTTTGTGGTATTCCGCGAAAAGTTGGGCACGGTAGCAGGGAGCTTCCGAGCTGGGGCAGTAAAATATTGCGGATCGATGTAAGCTTAGTTGCAGAAGTGGATTCACGGTATTCTTTATGCGCACAAGATTGGAATTGAATGAGAGCAAAAAGATTGTACGCTGCGGTTTTTCCTTGTTTTCGATATTAATTAGAGTGCAATGTAAATTTTAAAATCGGTTCGAACGAAAATGGGCGTACCTGAACAATACTAAAATGTGCAGAAGCATATAATAATGGCGATCTCATTGAAAACGCGAGTAAAGTCATGCATAAACTACTTTCGGGAGAATAACTAATTTTTAAGATTCCTCGACTTTATTGACAAAAAAAAAAAAAGATCTGTAACGAATCAGATTGAAAAATTAACGATTGCGTTTACGTTTTAATGAATGAAACAAGCTTTTTTTTGTTTCAATCAACAATTTGTTAATAAGTAATAGAAATTCTTTTGGCTATAATCAATTTCAATACAATTTTATAACTGTAATAGCATTAAAGCGATTCGGTATGCAATTATTTCCCTGCATTGTTATCCATCAAAATGACTTTATCATCAAGATCGATAAAAACCAAATTGAATAAATTATCCGACACGGCATAATCACTGAAAAACTGTCACAATATCTACGAAAGACTGTCGCAACACTTCTCCACAATGAGCCCACGCTCCGCGCACAAACATAAATCTATATTAGAAGCAAAAAAGGGTGTATACATATAGCAAAGAAAAAAAAAAAGAAGAAAAAGGGAAACCGAACTTTCACGCGCAGCCAATGCACTGAATGTTTGTCTCGCGTTCCTATATACAGCAGCATAGGATATATCGGTGTGTGTGGTTATATATACGACGAAACGCGACGACGTTATCGGTCGCTCGCGATTTTGCAAAAGACGCGTGACTCTCTCGCCTTTATATACGTATATATATATAGATCTATAAATCGAGCGTCCGGGGCGCGCCGCTGTACACACGATCGCCGCCAGATCCGAAGAAAATGCCGGCCGCGTTTTCTCCGGCTCGCGCGTATCGCCTATGCCGATCTCCTCTAGAGAGCTGATAATGAAAAGGATTGCGCAACGCAAAATGCCCGGAAAGTTTTGCTTCGAGTCCCCGCATGTGTATATGTGTGTGTTCACTGCCGATCAAGTGACAAATTTAATTGGCTTGATTGCGCGCGCTTTCCGCGAGTTGAATGACACTGGATTCTGTTGGCTTATAGTGAATACACTTTGTTATTCCGTTATTGGGTGGTGTGTTATATATATACAGAGATATATAAATATATACACGTATTAGAGCGATGTATCGGTTGTTCCGAGTGGCTTCGCTGTACGTTTTATCGGGAACGACGTTAATTAATAGAAGCCGATCTAATGGCTCGCGGTCGCGGCGCGTACGCGCGCGTTGACGGCTTTTCATTGTTTCGCATAATGCGATTTTGATCCGCCGATACAGATAAGGCTGTACTCCGGTACGGTAATTATCATTTTGAGAGCTGGCCCGAAGAGGGAAAGGTGAAATTGAAAAGGATCGACGGAGTGATATTGCGAATGGCGGACGGGGCTTTGGCAATTTTGAGCCCGCGCGCGAGCTCCGCACTTTGGAATATAATTTTATCCGATTTTCAATTAGTAGTTTTTCTCGATATATCTCAAAGGCCAACAATGACTATCGAATTTAATTATCGTAAAGCGATTTACGGTAAGCTGCATGTTCGATCCCAAATACGAACAATCGATAAATGCCATTTCGACACGAAAATTACAATTTTATTCAAACGCTATATATATATATATATATATAGGAAAATGTGCCACCGAAGGAGCCGTCTAGTACATTATAGCAGCAACGATCTTCTAGATCCTCGTATATCTATCCGTGCACTCCTGCAGGACACACGCGATGTTACGTAAAGCGCCATGACTGTCCACTCCCACACAGCCTATGTATATATACACTTATAGTCTCTCGCGCTCAGCCTACTCTTTCACTCGGCCGCGAAATCAGCTGAGCGGCGCTGCATTGCAGCCATACTCGAGTGCGCGCATGTGCATATACACGCCCGTCCTTTAGGAGCCGATATATTATAGGATTATTAGAATGCAATTTCCACCCGCCGATTTCTCAGCGTCGACGCTGCTGCTGCCCCACAAGAGCCGATCGCTATCGTTCTCACAGTTCACTCGGCCAATTATAACGCGCGTCCGCGAGACTATCCGCTCTCTGCGAAGGACACCCGCGCGCAACCTCCTTGCGAAATTTCTACAGTTCATATTAGACCAACCGGAATTTATTAAAACCGAGGTACGCGTACACCATATATATATATATATATATATATATAGAAGTGTTTCCTTTACGGTCCTTCTCCAACCGCCACTGACTTTGGCGAGATTTAGGAGATTCGCGCGCAGGGGGAACCCCTTTTACGAGCCGCGAATGCTTTATTTGCGGTAAAGATTGTTCTCGCTGCGCACTGCTGCACTCGTAGCAATTTTCATAATTCTAATATACCGACCCCGAGTGCGGTACACTCGCAATATTTTTTTCGACCTCACCAGAAGTTATTGTAATGGGTTTTTCGCTGCATATATATATAGTGTTGCCATGGCGACGGCGGATCTGCGATGCGGGAATAATCAATGTAAACCGCTTTCATTTATAACAGAAATTGAATCGAGATATATACGCGGTGTACAGCGGGTGTATATGCATTGTTTCGCCCGCGAGACTTGCGAAATCCCTCCTTCCTTCGAACTGTAATTTTTGAGATTTTATTGTGTTTCTTACATTTCGCAAGTTTTGGGTATATTGCAAATTAAGAGCTGCGCGCGGCGATGTGTTGGAAGAGTGACTTTCAACATTTTCGTATAGTTAGATTTGAACAATCGTATAATGATGTTTTTGTTACACAACGATAGACTGCCGCGAGTAAAGGCGATTTTTAGTAATTTTTCAATATTTTCTCATCCGGGAGTATATCTATTATGTAAAGTATTTTGCATTGTTTATTTCTGGGCGATAAATTTTGACTTTCCAAAATGTAACGGTATGTGAAATATAAAACGATTAATAAATGATATTCCCCTTATAGCCGCACATTGCTTTATGCAAAATTTGCTTATATTTATTAATACACTTATATATATCTTAATTGAATAAAGGAGAGTCACGTGAGCCGAATGAAATAAATAATCGACGCAATTTTCGAGCATTGCGATCCCAAAGCTTTAAAAATCGCACTCAAATATCTCGGCGAAATATAACAGAGAGTTACGCGCGTCGACTACGAGTTAATCGTTATAAGCCGGGCGCAACGTTGCAAAGCAGGACACGGAACTTATTACGGCATTTAAATTCGCGGCAAAGAATTCCTTAAATCAATCAGCCAATCAGAGTGACATTGGAAAGCAGAGCCTTACACACGCGTAGCTATATACACACACGATACAGCCACTGGGCAAAAGTTCAGCCGAAACCCGAGTCTGCACACGTGACACATCTGTTTCACTTTCCATACAGCAGTCGCGTATATATACACGCCTCGTGGCGGACGTTGCAGCACGGCGAATGCGGTGTAACTCGCCGCTTATACATACCTATACACAAACTCCCGCGGCGCGAGCGTCCATGTAACGTTAGAATCGGAGAAAGTCGCCGCGGCGCGCGCAGACCTCTCAAATCGATCGTCAAAATCAACATTCGAAACGCGTTCGCGCACCGTTTTTTTTTTCTTCTGCTTCTTCTTCTCGCGTCGCAGGAGCGAGCATCGAATTTCGGCCGATTTTTTTTCTCTCTCTCTTTCTCGAGGACATGTCGGCTGTTCTTTTTTTTTGGTTGTATCTCTGAAACGCGTTCGAGCGGAGAGAAATGCCCGGCCAATCGTGCGTGTGCGTGTCTTTAACGGGACGCGAGAGAGAGAGGAAAGGTTATTCTTACGACACGACCGTCGCCGTCGCCGCCGCGAGTAAATAGACGCCCACGCATTGTTTCGGAAGTGCCACTTCTTTTGTGCGAGGGCGCGTGTATTGTTCGAAAGTTTTTTTTTCCTTCCTCCTCGTGAGTGAGTGCCGCCGCCGCCGCCGCGTTCTAATTATTACCACTGACGTATTCAGCTCTTTATTGATCGATCGCTTGTGAACTTGCTTCGATGGCTTTTGTGTGTGATTGATTAGGCCACTTTTACTAGGCTATCCCGCACGTCTATTATAAGTTGCGCCTAATCGGATCGGTATGCGAGGTTAGTCTTCCGATTCTCCGTGTTATTTTTACACCGTTTATTTGAATTATTCAGTATGGGTATAATTAAGTTATTCCGTACCAAAATACTGTCAGCACCGTATGGAAATTGGAATTAATTTTATCGCGCTCGGTATAATATTGGGTTCGATTATAAAGATTTATGTCCAACGAGCATTTCAGTGGAGCGGCGTGTGCGCAATGCGATAATGTAATGGAGAATCGAAACACGATCGGAGATTGGAATTACTACTTTGCATGATATAATTTAACATTATATATGCTAAAGAATTCCTTCAGAATTATAAACCTATGCTAAATTTTACAATACTATATATATGTGAGAGTTTACATTGCAACGATCATTGTTAATCTGAGTTAATGATACAGGATTGAACAGTCGGTCGAGTAGCTGTAATAACCCACTTGAAAAAATGATGTAATTACATTGTGAATTGTAACTCTAAATTTTTCATATCTAGCACTTATATCGCGTACTCTTTGCGAGCGTACCATTCCTTTCAAACGAACGGAATAAAAAGGGCCTTTTAGACACATCATTTTACGATGTATAACCACGATAAAATCTATTCCATGCACTCAATAAAGTCGTATTGTATTTCTAAATATTGCTTATAATTTACTTGGAAAGAATCGCTTTCTACATAATGCCAGCGGAGGCATTGGAATAAGTAAATGGATGTAATGCAGAACGATTTCTCACGCTGATGATCTATAAAACTATTAGGATACAGTTATCCTTTCGAAAAGATGACTGAACTGTTAAACTCTGACAAGAGTAAAAGTTGTTCGCGTGAATACGTACAGTCGATTTATTGCTTTGTATCGATTTATCACTTGTATACCTGCATATTATTTACTAGAAAATTAATCAAAACGTCGTGAGTTAATTATTATATATCCTATAACAACATCCTATAACAACATCTTTGCTACTTAAATTTTCAACATCGGAATTTCAGAAAATGTCATCGAACTATACTTTCAAATAACAATTCTTAAACTTCTTACTGGCTTTCCAATAACAGATCTTTTCAGGTCTAAAGCAACTTTAAATATTCAAGTGAATAGTGAGAAAAACATCCAAACTATAAAATCAAACATCGCTTTCTTCCACCGATCTTCAATCACTGTGCAAGATTAACTAAAACCTCTCGTTTCAAAATAATCCCAACACTCGATGCAATTCAGCAAACTACTCGATCCAACTCGCAAGTATCAAATAGATCGTCGAAAATTCCAACCAAATCCTACTTTAACAGACATATCTCTCTGAACACGCCGACATCGATGCAGTGCGCCTATGAAAAAGCAGCCTTCCACGTCCGCAAAAACCCCTCGCATTATACACTCCTAACCGCTCGTTGCACAAGCCCAGTGCAAACGGCACAAAATAAATAATGGAAAATAATAAAGACGGGAGGAGTCTTATAGTATTTGTTAATGTACAAAGTGCAGTGGCAGTATAGACCAGCTGCAAAAGAGAAAAAAGAAAAAAAGCATCGGTATATTAAAGCCGTACCTGGAATATCAGCGCCACCGCAGCTGCAGTCGGGAAGCAGGCAGACGTCCTTACGGCATTTGGCAGCGGGCTTGTCGACCTGGGGAGTTGGGTAGATCGGTAGAGGTCTGATCGGTGGGAAACGGTAGATGTCCACGAATTCCTGGGCCTTGGACACGATCTCCGTCGAGGGTTTCAAGGTCGGACGTAGACGCCTGTAATCACCAGTTGTACAGCGGTTTTTTTACCTTTCTCTCTCTCTTTTTCGGCTGTTCTTATGTAAACCGCTCTGTCGCAATGAGTGCATATATACGCGTGGAGGGGACTGTACCGCACGTACGGGACTAACCGCCACGTGATACGGATTATTTTCACTTTCGCGAGCCGAGATGCATGCAATGCGATGCGTTTTATGGGCGTGGACGTGTTATAACTGTGTCGTATACGCGTATATGTATACAAGCATCTTGTGATTCGCATGCTGTTTGTTATTCGCTGCGACTTTTCTTTTCTTGGAATGCGAAAGCAGTGCGGCCGCTGTAAACTTTTGCTTCCCATTTCGACCCGCGCGAATTCGGTGATTTTCATTCGAATAAAGATGTATACCTACTTGTTCATCAATCGTATAAAAAAGTTATTTTTACAAAAGAAATTCTGAAGATGGTTATACAAAAAAGGAATTAATTATTAATTCTGTTTTTTTTTCTTTGTGAGTGCACATTGTCGGGATTCTTGATGCGAATAAAAGACTCGGATGAATAGGTTTTGAAAGTTTCAGAATAGGGGTTTTCATTGTGGAGGCAGCAAATGCCTTTGAGGCCTTTTTATAATCATGCAAAAAGATTTAAATTCGTTTCGTTTAATGAATACTTGAATAAACTGAAAAGTGGCGTTTCGTCTATTCTACGATTCGAAAGCGCACGGGATTTATATATAGCTATTCTTTTTGATGCATCAGGTTTCAAAAAAAAAAAAAAAAAAGAAAAGAAAAAAAAGTCGGATACCTATTACAAAATCGATAGTAACAGTGATGTTTCATTAAAAAGTATCTGAATTATTAATTTACTTTCTTATTTTTATATCGTGTATTACAATTCAAAAATAGCGCCGGTTGGAGTGCAGAATTCACTGTTTTTTTACGATACGCACTCTCGAGGCTTTCCAAATATAAACTTTTTACGCTCTCTTACATTTGACATAATAAAAATTACCGATACTTCCTATTATGCATAAAAAGAAAAGCAACAAATAAGTTTTACGCCAGTTGTGAGAATGAAAGAATCATAAATGGACTTGTCGCTTTATATAATAATTATATCACCGGTCCGTATCTAAAAATACTTATCGAACAGTACTCCAGACACGATTTCGATCCTATTTTTATAAATCGCCAATAAAAGAAGGCCTGTCAATCGGGCAAGAATAGCGTGCAAAATTTTTTCCACTCGTGACGAATAAAAGGATATCTATAAGAATAATAGAGTCGAACTTACGGAGGTGCTGTTCCACGATTGACCTGCTGGCGACCTCTGCTGAAACAGAAAAGAAGGTGAACAAACGAGCTCGGCAATCGTCGCGCCTTATATCGCGCGGGAGGCTATAAAGAAAAAAAAAAGGAAACAGCAGCAACAGCAGCAGCGGCAGTGAAGAGAGAATAGGCGTCAATAAAAGGCACTTTCGTGCGCGCGCCGCATCTCCGCGGCAGAGAAAGCGAGCGGTATATAGTAAGAGTCGCTGCTGCCTCATAAACATATCCTGTGTATATAATACACGTACGCAGAGAGTTTGGGTGTATAAGAAGTATATATATAAGATTCCCGGTGCAATTGGGGTCTCGGCCGACATAAAGCAGGACTCGTCGCTTTTTATTCCGGCACAAGCTCGTCTCCTTCCCGGAATAGAGTTGTAATACGGTATTATACAGCAGCGCGAAAGAATCGTCGCGTATTATAAGGACTCGCGCGCCTCTCGATTTACCGTAAAAGCGACCTTGAGAAGCGTCGCGCCGCTGCAGTCTCGCGTATATAGTAGCTTTCACACTTTCATCGGCAAGCCGCATATACGTTATACGAGAGCGCCTGTTCTGCCTTCAGATCTGCAGTGCATTGGTCGCGTGCGCTACACTTTACTGCACACACACACACACACACACACACCGAGAGATTGTATAATATGCACGCATACGTATGCTCGAGGGATATCGGACCGATCGTATATATACGACTTCTTTTTCTCGCGCGAGCTTTGGGATTATTGGCTTGGTTTGGCGTGCTTCGAGTTCCTTACTGCGTTTTTTTTTCTTTTTTTAACCGACCTGCTGCTGCTTTATAACGAGACGATCTGTTCGAGATGTTTATGTTTTCCGACGTCTGATGCGTGCATGTGTACACTTTTTATTTTCAAAGGAAACAAATGGTGTTTGATGCGTGTTCGATGTCGATTAATGCAAACATTGTGGTTTATTTTTTTTTGGATTGACAGATCGAGTGATGAAGTAATGAGGTGAATGTTTTTCTTTTAACTTGTAAGGTGTTGATTAAGTTTGTTGCTTTTTAATATTTGTCACGGCAAAGGATTATTAATGTTGAAGAAAGTGGAATACTGAAGGACCTTGATAACAATATAACATAAGGTGTTGTATATCATTATAAATTCCGGACTATACAATATTTTAAAAATAACATTAAACGTTTCGATCGATCGATTGCAGGTTTGTAATACTATAATCCTTGTTGGTTAAGGTAATTTACTTTCTACATGAAAAAGTATTCAAATTAAATAATATTTATAAATGTTACGTACAAAGATTAAACAAAAAAAAGTAAAAGTGCGAAAACCAAAAATTAATGAGAGATATTTTCTAAGCATCGAACTTTTCTAAGACGAAGGAAGTCTATTTGCTGACTTGAAACTCGATATAGTCCGAAATCGACATTTATGTCATTATTAACCATATGGAAACGCGTCTACTATTGTTCTTTTTCTTTTCATTTTCACTTTGCAACACTTTAAAACTCTATTCTGGATATATTTTTTAGCAAAACTTCTTGAACCATTTGTAAGAAAGTTCAAAAATAAGGTATTATATGAAAGACAGTGTACCTTGGTGGAACGCTGGCAGAGTAAGAGCGAGCGGTGGTCGGCGATGGGCTTTGGGTCGTTGTGGTCAGTGGGATGAAAGTATCGATTATGGCATTTGGCGTTGTCACATGGACGACTGGATGGCTAAGAACGTTTGGTCTGAAAAATGCAACAGTTTCAAATTGCCGTGAAATTTTTCCTTAGCTACGAAACAATTAGACATTTTCTGTATTTTCCAATTCTGCAATTCACTTTCCTTTGCGCTTTATAATACAGTGCCGCGAATCATTATATAATTACATATTTTAAATACGTCGAGACCAGTGATATACAATCCGACAGGTAAATGATACAATAAAAGCAGTGGATATAAAAAAAAAGAATATGGAATGTTGCGGAATGAAGGCAAGAAATATTTTACGTTTGATACCGTTGAAAATTTCGCAGTTACTTTATTACTGTGCAAGGAAAGAGACAATGCCATTAGAGCTGCAACAATGTTGCGTTTATGTAAGAGAAGTTTTGTTTTTTTTTTCACGGGAGAAAAAGATTAATTAGTTATAGGTCTCTCTCCTGGGTTCCGAGAACGTAATCACGCCATGGTCTTAATTTCGCGCTGTGGTTCAAAAAGGGGAGAACCGCAGACTCTTGCACTTTTATTACATATCGTCTACACTCGCGAAACGAATGGGAAAAGAGAGAATAGTTCGCGGGATCTAAAAAATTGACTGAATTTTTTGCCTTCATTCTCGACGGGTGTAACTTAGATATCTCAATATTTTCCTGTCAATTTCAATTAAAAATATCGCTAATTATTGCTTTGATCAATTATATAAGTATGCGCTAATGATCGTTTTTATTGTTGAAAGTTAAAAAATGATTATTTCAGTTACATGTTATAGGAGCAGACCACAAATTTCTTCTATCGTTAAAACCAGATTCTTTGAATTATTACATTGTGGCACGTCGTACAGGAACTGAATTCACAATACAAATGTTTATTTGAAATATTATGGTAAGAAGGGAACTTATTAGTCAAATTAAGGATTAAAAATTATATTTGTATAGTTTTCTATATTAATATAAAAAAGTAATCCAAACTATTTTTCAATGTAATGAAAAGTGATGATAGAAATTTCTGACTCTATTTTAATTTTATACTCTAGGTTATAAGGACTATACTTTACTTTTCTGAGACTTTGTAGCAAGACGAGATTAACAAGACAGGTCTTATTAGAAATTATTTAGCGGATGTTACCTACTGGTCATTAATGCAAACGAAAACCATAAATCGCATGGCTTTCTTAAGCCGAGTGCCATTTTCCAATCGATCGCATGGAAAATCGATGAAATCTCGGCCAGTTTAGAAAAGTACATCAAACAAATGAATAATGAATTACCTGAGAGATTGTCCCTCGGTGATGCGGAATTTGTTTTTGCTGATGTGCTGAAAACCCATAAAAAAGGATTCGGTTAAAAAATGTAAACACCATCATCAATATCATCGCTCACCAGCCGCGGGATGTGAATAAATTATTAAGATACAGCTTGTCGTGCATAAAACACCTCACCGTGGAATATTCTGAATGTTTAATCGGGCGTCAATGAAAGCCACCATCTTTACTTGAATAAAATTAAATTGCAGCTCTGGCTTAATCGTGAAACTATAAGTTATTCAGTAACAAATTTTCAATTTTTAATCTACACTCGTTATATCGGGATCTGTGTTTTATTTATAATGTTTTTATTCATCCGAGCCTTCGAATTTCTCCTTGAAATTTCTCACCCGACTGACGTATCAGATAATAAAAACTGTGCTTTATGAATATTTTAGAATTGTAATACGATTTTTAAAATGCATTTGCATGCGATAACGAGCTTAGAGAAGAACAATGCTTTGCTTTTTCCGATGTGAAAACATAAATTTAATAAAAATGAGCAGCCATAGCATCGTAACCTTGATTTTAACATTCGTTGTTGCCAAGATCCGATTCGTTATTTCCAAGTTGGTTCTCGCCAACTTGTAAATAACTCTTTAAGGTATTTCACAAGGAGAAATGGTGAGACTTTTCAAAAATTCATGTTCATTGCATTTATCATGTTCATAATCATGTGTTTCATTCAGCTGTCAAAGTAATATCAGTAAAAATATGCATAAATATTGACCGTAATACACTGCAATCACCTGATTATCGTAAATATCGTAATCCTGAATGGTGACGTCCTGGTTAAGATTGTACTTGTCGGCCTCGTGAACCGCGACCTTCTTCGGCTTCTGTGAGAACGGCTTAGAGCTCGGCGACACTTCCGCTCGGATATTATGCTGCTGGTGTGGCTGATGCTGCTGTTGAGGTGGCGGAGGTGGCGGTTGAATCGGAATCGATTGGTTCACGGTGTACTGATTGTAATCTGCTGAGGGAAAAAAAGCAGCCGATGCTTCATATCAATTGTGCATTGACTCGTGCAACTCTTGTAACTAGGACTTCAAATTTGATGGCTTTGGGAAATTTTTGTACATAGGTGCACGAGAGACTTGGTTCATAGTAGCGCGAGGCGAGGTGTGTAGTTTTTTTCGTAATATTGTATACCGTGGTAGCGATTGTTTCGTTTTGAATAATGGCTTTCTGAATTGGAAAACATTTAGGTGTGAGAAGAATTGAATGAGGCAAATAATGAGATACGACACGATTATCCCATCGTTAATATTGCACAGGCTGCTAGCTTTAAACAGTATAAGGCAATTGCTATTTGTTCTTAAATAGCTTAATTGTGTGAACGCATCCATTACATGGATTATTAATTAATAGTGAATTAAAAGTAGCATAAATTTTATGAAAAATTGTAATGTTTAAAATTTCATTGCTTACACTCAATCCAATAAAGTTTTAAGTAAATCGTAAACAGGGACAATGATAATTATTTTAATCTTTGTACCGTTAAGCTTTAAATAAGATTACGCTAATTCACATAAAAAGAAGTTCGCGAAATATTCTTCATAATTTAATTATTACTAAAATTGGTAGTATAAACGTAATAAAAGTTGTTGGACGATCTACTATACGACCTTGAACACTTTCTGAGCACTTTTTGCTTACCGTTTTATTATTAAATAGAAGATTGAGATAATACGGATAATTGTTGAATAGGCTACCAATTGACATACTTAGCATTGGAATTCTTGAACGAATCCATAAAACAATGAAAAAATTGTGGTGCATTTGATTTCATTTTTTTTTCGCTATTAAATGATTAATAAATATTGTCACCTATAGTGTAAAATATAATAAAATTACTAAATCTTTTATTCTTTGGAATTGCAATCTTATAACTAAGAGATTGTTTATTCTATATATTATACAAAGAAATAGAAAAAAAAAAATTAAATTTGACAAAAACACAATGAGACATGATTCTTCAAGAAAAGGGCTTTGATGTATTAAATAACTTTCGAAAAATGACTAGTCTATCTGAACATCTACCGATATCAAAAATGCCATTTATAAGCTTGAAGTAAAATGAATGATTAGTTTTGTGACCCATTTTTTCGTTAATCGAAATAAATACCGTGAACGGATGATCACTATACACTGCTCTCATTGTTATGAGGCCTAATTATCACCGTCATTCTGTGCTCAACAGATTTGGATTACTTCAGCATTGCACACAGATTTTAGACTTTCCTTCGTTGACTAGCATTTTTTTATTTAGGTCAATGGTTTTTTTTTTGATACGCCGCAATTAAATTCGTCACGTGCGAATAGATCTGGAAATAATCAGGATCGGAATCTGTTTCTTTTTTTATATATTGAGTGATTCAATTAAAGCTAAATGTCGTTACCAAAAAATAATTGAAAACTAAAAGAAACTCTTTGCAGATGAAAAAAATTTTATGAAGTAAGATTCTTAAACACATTGGATTTTTTATTTTTTAATTAATTTTTACTTTTAACATGTGACTGTTTTTAGTACGAAAAAAATGCTCCGAATATAAATAAACAGAATCAATAACTCATTCGAATATCAATAAATTAAAATTTTGATTATTATTTCCAGACGTTGGAGAAACATGTTTTCATATAATGCAGTCACATATATTATACTCGAAATTAAACGTATTCTTATTTGACATTGATTTTTAAATTACATATTTTACTTTTTAACGTCGCTAATGAATCTCTCAAGAAGTTTATAGTAAGATCGTAACTTCAGCTGTGTCAGACTTTCAAAAAGCAAACGCGTCGACTAAATCCCGTATCAAATATCTCTTACACCAAACGAATTAATATACCTTCATTCTCCCAAGAATAATAATCACAACCTATAGACCACGAGAGAGAAAGAGAGAGAGAGAGAGAAGCGATCCCCATTAAATTTTTCAAAAGGGTCTCTCCCTACGTACCCATAGACCAGAATACAAAATCGACTTTCTCGAAAAACTCATTCCCATGTGCTCTGCAGACAAGCCCCGATTTTGCTTTAGAAAGTCCCGCAGCTTACGTAATCCGTGTTTCCAAAAAAAAAAAAAAATCTAATCAAGACTCCTCTATACAAAGCTTATATTTCGCATCCTTATGTAATCGTATTAATTTCGCGATCGAAAAATCCCGTGTATAAGTGTGTGGCCTGTGTATGGATGAAGGTGCAGTTATGTGATCTTTATGCATGCGCGCGGACGTACCGTCATCCTTGTAGATGGAGACATCGTCGTCGTAGATGGTGTAATAAGGATAGCTCTGATCGGGCTCGCTGTAGTAGGATTTCGAAACGACCGGTGCGGCGGTCGAGGCACTGCTCTTGGCGACCCTCTGTGGCGCCTCCGACGACACGCTTCTGAAAATGATGGAAGACGAGCGCGAACAATGAGATTTGGGAGAAAACAGGTAGGTAGGTATAATCGAGTGCATCGGCTTGGAGAAATTGATAGATTTCTCGAAGGATCCCTCGATCTATTCTCTTACTATCGAGGTATCACGTTACATCTCGTAAGAAAATACTACTTTATATTCTGATTCGAAAAGAGCGATGCATCACAAGTGCTTCTAACAAAGAGTAAAAATAGAAATTTTGATTTTAATTAAGCGCTTTTTAACCCAGCCACAATTTGTACAGAAGATAAAAATTCTATAGGGTGCCATAAATGGAGACGAAAGAACAAAAAAGAAAAAAGAAAATTGTCAAACACTGGCACACTTTCACATTCGAAAGAAAAGAAAGAGGGTATTAAAATATGACAAACTAAATATGTGCTCTTTAGCCGCTAGCGTATTATAATAGGCAAAGCGATGCATTCATCATCGATCGAGCACACTCACCTGTAATGAGTTTCCGTCTGGGTGCGCGAGCTCACCAACCTGTCCTTCTCTCTCTCCTGAAAGTGGAAAATCGCATCTATCATATCACATATATACACGGATGATGTCCATAAATTTCAATATACATCTAAGCGGTGCGGTCGAGGTTTGTCGCGCAGGAAAATCATCATTTTTCCACGACACACGAGCTGTATTAATTGGGCCTTTCGGGAAGACTCATCCGACGTGTATAACTTTGACTTTGGGCTTTGGTAAACTGCGATTTAAATTTTTACGTCTCTGCTGGTGCGAGAGAGGGAGCGCGTGCGAATTATTAATTGCGGCCTCTTTTCTCGCCTGTGCGGCGCGCGATGCACGATATAATGAGAGAGCCTTGAATTTAATTTATTACCGAATTTCGCGCCGGCTGTAATCCTTAATGCGGCGTGTTATTGACTTCTGCGATGTAAAGGATAAAGCGAGTTAAGAAAATTTTCACGCCTGTTTGTCCAATCGTTTAACTCGAGCTCGTTTCGACCAAATCTTAAGAGTTTTCATTTTTTCGTCTTATGATTTTCGAAAACAATGTTACGGATATCGACTGTGCAATTGGATCCGTGTATATTATAAAAAAAGAAACAATTTCTCTTATTACTTTATGGCAGTGATTATATTTTTAATGATTCATAATAGATTGTTCTTACCTGTATGATCAGTCTGTCATATTAATCTTTTATTCTTGTATTTGCAGATTACAATAGTAATACACAATCCTATTATTCATGGCAATGGCATATATAATCGTGGAACAATCGGATTTTAGAGCAATTAAAACGATTAAATCTCAAGTAAACTAGATATCGGACTGGTTAAACAATCAGAAAAAAAGGTATCGATCAAAGTCATTGAAGTTCAAACAAGGGATCTTTTGTTGCAATAAGCGCGAGTTCCGATTTACAACGAGACCCAATTTGTAGAATGATCGGAGGATCGATTGTACTCCTCTATCATCCATAATCATCGCGTATGTCATGGATTGTTTGGAGTCGCAGGGAGGGAGACGCGGAAACAGGAAAATAAGTCAAAGAAGCTTAGAGACCGAGAGCTGATCCCGAACGTCACGAACAGTTACCGCCGCGCTACTAATGAAGCATAACGGAGACACGCGTCTCAGCGGGTATATACCTATAATACACCGAAGCGGCACATGCTTTCCATCGATTCGACGTCGCCGCTCACCCGATACGTATTGCGAAAAACGCACGATGATAATCGATCGATCGTGTACCAGCGCATTGTTTAAATAATTTCACCTCTTTACGCGTTACGGGGAAGGTATGTAGGTTAATTTTTGGCGGCATTTGAATTTGTGATTCGAGCGTTTTCTAAAATATTGCGGCTCGATAGCTTGGGGAACTGTTTCGACAATAGATTGTATGTAGAAAATGATATTTATCATCTTTTGAGAACTTTCAAGTATGATAATTAGAAATTGTGCTGGAGAGCTGAGTTTACAACTTCACGAACCAGAAGGGAGTTTAAGCAGAACTTTTATAACGTGATTCGCAACTGATCTATTGTCACTTCCAATTTCATTTTAAAAGGCACTAGAATGGTTTCGTTAAGCCAGAAAATAAATTAACTTGGTTACGTTTTAAAGTATTAGACTTTAACTTATTAATTTTTATTTGCCATTGATTTAGGTAATGGCCATTACCCTAGAAAATACTATTATAATTCATTGTTGTTTATGCTAACGATGTCTGGTTATGTATTCGATTGTTAACTCACCAAGCTATTTTGTCGGACCTGATCGATCCCACGATTAAGATTACCAAACATATCATTTTTCAATATTCATTATGATTACAAGACACTAGCATAACAAACAAAATACTACCAACCGAAATATATAAAAAGAAATTATCCAAAGCGCATTCCATAGACCACAGACATATAACAACGGCAATCATCCAAATAGGAAAGACCAAAATGAAAAATCATCCAAATTAGAAAGTCGTTTATCCTCACGGTTATGATGTTCCTCCTGAGACCGTCGCGGCTGCGAGAGACCTGTTCGCCAGTGGACGGCTGTCCCCTGTAAACTCTCTGCTGTCTGTCGCTCTCGACCTCCGAGGCGGGCTCGTACTCCTCCTCCTGATAGGTGCGCTGGTGTTGCTGGCGGTGGCGCAGCTGCTGCTGACGCTCGGCTATCGAGGGCGGCGAGACCGA
This sequence comes from Megastigmus stigmatizans, assembly GCA_900490015.1. Classification (NCBI taxonomy): domain Eukaryota; kingdom Metazoa; phylum Arthropoda; class Insecta; order Hymenoptera; family Megastigmidae; genus Megastigmus; species Megastigmus stigmatizans. The sequence goes on from UELV01073907.1 coordinate 52,964, forward strand.
CTGGGACGAGGCGGTCACCGGTTGACGCTGGATAGTCCGCTGCGATTGGTGCTGCTGATGCTGTTGCTGCTGGTGCTGCTGGTGCTGCTGATGCGACACGCGCTGCTGGGGCTGCTGTTGCTGCTGTTGCTGAATCGATTCGGCCTTCTCGGCTCTGAAAAATCGCTCGGTTCAAATTTTTAACCAATTGCCAACTGAAGGGAGAAGGCTAGGCTGCTTTTTATGGGGAAAGGAATTAAGGTTTTTTGTTTTTATAAGATTGGGTTGCGGTTTCAAGGTTATCTTGGGAGTGCTCGATAAGTGGCTTATGACTTAATTTGATCAAGAATTTTTCTACCGCGCATAAATAAAATTCTCTAAACTAATTTTTTCTATTGAAATCTTGCACGGAACAAACGAATATCGTACCTCAACCTTAATTTTGAACCTTAACTAGGAAATAATGTAAGTCCAATTCATCTTTGATGAACATCACCGCAACGGGGTTTCCGAGGTTTTCCGCAAATTGATCATCAACGAGGATCGCGGTTTAGCCTTGCGCTCGTGGTAAAAATACCACCATACGGAATCGACCCAAGTTCCGGCACACACGTAATTTGCGCAAAATTCGTTCATATACGCTACTGTATACACTCGGTTCTTAGCTTCGCGCGCGGAGAAAGCGCACAGGCGCGAGTGAATGAAAAAAGAGGAAACTAAAAAGAAAACGAAAAAAAAAAAAAAGAAATACTGCAGCAGCTGCCACTTTTACACAGTATGTTATGGCTGTGGCCGTAAGTGAACGAACGCGTGTTCCTACATGCGATATATATATATGCATATACAGAGAGTAAACTTTTACGTAAACTTCGCACTCTTTGAGGTGAGTGTATATATGTATAGAATAAGTTTTCAGCGAATTATTTATTAAGAATATGATTCGCGGTAAAACACAAATTATCTTAGGGTTCATTATATGTGGGCACTCGCATAGGCTATTGTCCGAGTTGATTATCCTGTCAAAGGGAGAAAAAAAGGAACTTCGTTCCAAAAGTACATTCGGTTGCTGGATCGAAACGACCCAACATCGTTATTTTTATTGTTCCTGATTGTTTACGACCTTTAATGATGGTAAGAATTTACTGTAAAATCATAAAAAAACTACACACGAGGTAACTCGTTACGGTAAACAAGCGTTTTGCGTACAAAAAAATGTCATTAAATTGTTCATGTTTTGTCAATTAGCCATTGGACAATTCGATTTAATCGTTATGTCATATAATTAATTGTTTGATTGTCAATTTTATTTTTAAGCGAGTTTAGAGCACATTGACCGAATAATAAAAATAAACTAAATTGATACTTTTATCGGAATTGCTGCAATTAATTTAACAGTTTTTAGTTTTGCAATATTTTTTAACTCAGTCTACGACAAAACCAAAATTGGCGATTCAATTTGGAATGGACAATTTTTGTAATTGCCAAAAATCTAGTAATAGCTTGAAAAATTTGACGTGTAGTTTTGTTAAGGTTTGCTATTCGAATAATTCATGGGATTTGGATGTGAAATCTTTGTTAAAAGAGAGGCACAAGAAGTTACATATTTCGAACTTTATTCATTTTTCATAGATCATAAAAGAACATAAGCTTCAAAGATTTTACTGCTTTATATTATCACTTGTTTTCTTAAAATTCAGCTTTATCCGTAATTTTATTTTAATTTTATCGTCGGTTAAGCTCTTTCTTTCATTTTGAATGGCTAACCACTACAATTAAGCCAATTCAGTAAGTGATACAGTCGTGAAAAGCGTTTCATAAATGTATTTCCACGTAAGTATTCCTTCCGCGGCCGTACAAGTTATTTCGCCATTTTCGTGCACAGTCACACATGCGAGCCGACGATTAAAAATGACCTTACAACTCGAAAAAGGCACCGCGAGCCGCCGGAAGAGATTTCTTCATTCCCCGGCTAACCGCACATTATAAAAAATGAGTGAATAATCTGCAACGATAATTAGAACTAGAAAAGGGAAAGGATGCATACACTCGAGATGAAGGAATGTTAATATCACTTCCATGGCTATATCCATCCCCGATCCTCTCCAGCTTATTATATACCAATGTAAACTTTAAATTAAACCGAGATTCAAAAGGAAGCTAAAGTAATGAAAGTGTGTAAGTAACGAGATATCAATCCTCTCCGTACTGCGCAAGAGCAAAGAGACTTTTTACTCGGAGCTGGTTGCATTCGTAATGTGGAATTGTAACCCTTTTTAAGGCAAATAAAGACAAAAGTCAATCCCTAACGAGTTAAGTCGAATAATGACATTCTGGAGGGAGATAAGTATCCGAAGCACTTTTCGCCTTGGCACATAAAATGTAATAACGATTAGTTTAAAAGACACTTTTTATCTAGTGGAAGCTACTTCGGACAAAGCCAGTCACTTTCGTAAATAATCGCAACGCCCATTAATATATTGCCCGTCATTATACACGCGTTGCATAAGTCTGTGTAGGTATAATAAGTTGGCAAAAAGACTCGCGAACTGTAGTAATGCATTCTTCGGAAATTATTGAAAATTCACCTTCAACCGTGTGTTAAATGTGCACATTCTCCCTTTGCAATAGTATAGAGCTGCTCGCGTTTGTCACTCTTACCGCCGTGAATTAGCGATGCTTTTTCCATAAGTAGTATATCGGTGAATTTCTAAGGCCTTCTGACATGCCTTTCCGAAAAAAAAAACTGCAAGGACACGACAAATCGTTTTAGGTCGTTGTACCATTTGTCGTCAAAGCGATAAAAAGTGCGAACAATTTAAAACTATTAAATACCGAGCCATTCCTCTAATACTTCTTACGTTCTTAATAACGTCCATTCAACTGATTAGTCAATTACACGGTACACAAAAAAAAACTAACAAACGTCCTTGACAACCTCGCTAATGTGTACTAATGCATTTTCCTTTTCCCTAAAAGGTATTACACGCGAATTCGAAGAAAACATTGCGCGCGACTAGAGTCGAAATTTCCTCCCCGCAAATGTAACGGTTCGCAGGATTTCGCGCACGAATCCTCGCGGCTATACGCGCACACATCTCGAAAAGCGTTTTCCGAATTCGGCTCCGGTGAGAGTCGCGTTGCTCAAGGCGCCGAGACGCTACGCTGATGATGAGACCTTGCGGTTTCAATTGTTCTTTTTCTCTCCCCTCCCTATCTGTTTATATATATCTGTTTTGTTTGTTATACGCTTACTGGCAACTCTCCGAGACCGAGTATAAAGGGAATCCTTTATATACTCGTCTCGTGGTGGCAGCCACGTGAAAGTATATCTCTCTTTCGGTGTTTCCGGTGTGAGACGAGCGCGCAACCCTGGACGCTGGCTTGCGAAATGGCGAGGATTTCCTTATCGCTGTAGATTTTAAGGAGAATTCAACGCGAGATATGAAATTGCTTGTGGCAATCTGATGGCCATGTACAAGCGGAGAATTGAAATGTCTATAGGTGTTGCGAAGATGAGCGCCCGGTGTTCTAGGATTGCTTCTTGGCTATCTTGGATTATATATATATATATATATACTTTTCGAGTTTTTTTGTTGTTGTTATTTAAGCGAGATTAATTGAGTGTTTCTGGAGAATGTGGCATTTTAAGTAATTCAATTTATGCGTATATTTGATTTTGGCGAATAATAAAAGAATAATTTATTTTTAAATTAGGTTTTTGTCGAAGGTTTTCAGATAAGGAAGATTTGTTCGATCTATTTCAACAAATTACGCAATGATAATGGTAAATCCGATAAAGGTAATTTTAACAAAACCTATACAATAACTAGCAAATTCTACGAGAATCCGAGGTTGATGACCAACTTTGGGTGCAACGTCTTCTGCTGGTACAGGCGTGTTATTTGGTGATTGTAAGGTATTGTTAATGGCACCGGTGCGGGTCACGTTTATATGTACGTAGTTTTAAAATGATTGTGGTGCAAATTGTAGTTTAAACAGCAAATAACCTAACGTGTAGCAGCTGGTTATAGTTTCTGAAAATTCCCACTTTTATATAACACATTTATGTAAAGAATCTCTGGGAAAAAATGTAAAGCCTTTTTTCATTTCGTGCAACTGCACTTGTATAATTATAATATTCTTTTAGTATAAAATTGATGTTATATTTCCAAGTTACATGGAATACAGAGCATATAAGTGGCTTCTGTAACCGATGTGAACTAACTAATGACTGTATTACAGAATTATATACTCGACCAAAGATTCACGTAATCCCGATTTTACCTCGAACTATTTCAAACAGTTTCTTCAAATAAAAAGATTCGAACCTTTTTTTCTCCAAGATAATAACGGATTCACAATATAACGCCTTTTACTCCCTTAACAGCCATTAAACGAAAAAAAGCAATAAAACTTCGATCTATACATAAACGGTATACTTCTCGTAACTCATAATCATCCCGCGAGTATTGCCCAAAACTTGACCTACTGACCGTTCCTAAACGAGGCCTTCAGCAAAACGGTTAACTATATATAGAAAGGAGTGCGCGCTCGTAGGTGTAGCTGCGCAGTTAAACGAGCCAACAAAGATCCGCATCCTTTCCCCACTCCTCTTATAAGCACACACCAGAGATAGAAAGACAGCCAGAGAATTCAGCGCCTTGACGATTAACTCCCGTGCACAGTACAATACGTTAATGAGTACCTGCCGACGCGTGTGCGCTTGCTTAACATCGCTGACAGAGAGAAAGAGAGAGAGAGAGAGAGAGAGAGAGAGAGAGAGGACTTATACAATACGCGTCTCGCTTGTACACGATTTAAATGAGCCGCCAAAGCGCGCAAGTGTAACGTACATTCGAGGGAGAGAGTATGGCGCAGTGATATTGATTGCTGATTGTTTTTTAAATGGCGGATCTTATCGCGCAGGCCGGAGTTATCGGGCGCCGAGTTTGCACCTTAGATTCTTTTTCGCTTTGCCTGGTGTATAAGGTTGCGATTATGCGGAGCGATTTGCTCCGGTTGGTGATTTAATAAACCTTTCAACCGAGTATAGCAAGTCTTTTTTTTATTGGGAAAGGTTGGTATTAAGTGCGCACGCCTAATCAATTTTTAGTTATTACGCGCATCCATCAAATGCCTAGGTGGATTTTCAGGTATAATTATCGCTGATCTCGGTGTTTAATAAACTCTTTAACTTTTAGATATAAATTAGTTGATCGAGCGAGTTGAGGATAATTTCTTTTTTTGCATCGATTATGTTTTCCGTTCGAGCAATTTGGATGGTGAAATCGTCGGAAAATCATTTATGATTGCTTTTGGGTGGATGGAGTTTTATAATATGTATAAGGCATTTGCGATCGTAAATAATGATTCGAGACGTTTTTTTTATATACACAACATTAATCCGGGGTCTTTATGTAACGTTGTACAAGAAAAGTTATCTATTTAGTAACGTTAATGGCTTATTTGAAGTACATTCTCTTGCGAGTAATTATGTATTTAAAAACCAATTATTAACCCTTTGGTTAAGATTTCATAATATTCGTACAAGTGAATGTTATATTTCGCACTATGATCAATTAAAGTTATTTAAAAGTACACATTTAAAATGATTTGTGTAGGCCACGTCGTACGTATATGCAAAATGTACGATTACCATAATTTTTCAAATCGTTGCATCAACGATAAATCATATCCATATCTTACATTAAAATCCTTCTTAATTTCAATAATCGATATACCTTTGACCCGAAGAAACATCCGCAAAGGCCAAAGGTACTTTAATTTCATCTCCAGCTTCAATACATCACTTTGATTCATGAGCGCAGAAATATTTTGCATACTCCGATTGTTCGCATCATAAAATATTTTCACATCTCGTCTCGAAAAGTATCAATGCGCATAATACGAAAGCTTGGGCGTTAAACGCTACGAATAACCAACAAAAAAAAAGAAAGAAAAATAAAAAAACAGACAAAAATGCATTTTTCAGCCAAGCGTTGCAATTAATTATCTTACGCAACGCGAGATTTTGTCTCGAGAGCGCTCTTTCACCGCGGCTCGAAATATATACATATACAAAGTGCAGAAAAGGTGCACCAGGCGCTCTTATAGCCGCGTCATTCCGGCGGTAGCACCAAATGATTAATGACTTTTTCTGCGCGACGAGCTGTGTGTATCATTATGTATTATATACCGAAGGTATAAGGATAATTTTGCACCGCCTCCTGCACACACCTTCGTGCGCGCCTTATCCCAAAATATTGGCCCCGCGTGCGAGAGTTTATCGCCGATGGAGGAAGCCTCTTTGGGCCTTGTATCGCGCATTTAAATTACGCTTAAGTAATTGATTGATTATATCAATATTGGCCTTTATGCAATGTGCGAAGCGATATTATTAAAATTCAGACGGTACATCGAGCAGCAAAAGTATCCGCGGTTCGAAAGTGTTTATACTCATACTAAAAAGGTCTGCATTTTGCCTCTTATAAATGTACGCCCATGCAGTAGTTGCAATAAACTAGGATATAGAGGAAAAAAAAATGTAAAACTCGAAAATAAAGTAGGAAGTAGGACATTTATAAGAATTTGACGAGTTTTGATATTGCTACAGTTTAGTGCCTCGTTGGCGCTGCAGTTCCTGCCGTATAAGTATTCGAGAAAACGAAAGTGGCATTAAAGCATCGAATCGGCCGGACGCCGGCAAAAAATCGTCTGCGCGCGATAGAAGTAGACCAACCTAAACGTCCGAGTGTTCGATCCGTTCGAGGTACGCGCGCGCATACGTTATTCCGGGATCGCATCTATAAATTTACCCAACGTCTGTTACTTTAGTATAAAAATTCAGCCAATAAAACGTTAATTCACTTTTCCTTTCCATCAATGCTTTTTTTTTTTTTTTTTTTTTTCACTCGATCCGCACCCGCAAAAATGCTATTATTATTCCTTAGCGGCGCAGTTGTACACAAACAGACAGTAACGTTTACGTACCACACAGAGTAACAATATAAATCTTCGGCATAAAATTCTCATTTGTTACCCATGCACAATGCGCATTTATCCTGCAAGTCAGGATCGAACCATAAAATTCTTCTCTATGTTATAGGAAAACGGGCGCGCGCCTAAGACAATGTGAAATACCATCAGCTGTGCGAATAGGTTCGGCCAAACTCTTGTGTGGCGGCCTCGCCGCCGCCGCCGATTCTTCAAACGTCCATTACGTTGGTGCAGATCAAGTCGTTAGACTATTTCATATATATATATATGTATATTTACCTTTCCCTCGCGCTCGCGCATAAGATTAATCGTCGACGTCTGTGCGCGCCTATATAACAGCGATAACGCGAGCGCGCGGCCGACTCTTTTTTTCTCATCCGCTTCTTCAGCGCGGAGGCCTTCCATCCGAGCTTCGACTTTCCAAAGGAGAAAGAAAAGCCGCGACATTGACAGGAGTTTGAAGAGAGAGAGAGAGAGGAAAAAAGAGAGGAGAGGATGGGGAGAAGAGAAGAAAACATGTTCTTACCTTTCGAGTAGCGGATCCTCGTCGATGTCCTTGGAGGAAGCGTTATTTTCAGGACAGCCTACGTTGCGGGGCCAGTCGCAGGTCTGCAGCTCGTGGCTGTGGAGGAGAAATCAAAATAATGTTTCGTTAATTCCATGCTAATTTAGATCTTTGGATCTATGGATGTATTTCTGCGTTTGTAATATTTTGGGTGAATTTGTAAATCTTACGCAGTATTTGGTGCATTGGAAATATATACTCGAAAATCTTCGAAAGTTCAATGCCAAGCACTTTTATTCTATACAGTTCATGAAATAAAATTAAAGGGCTTTATACCTACATTGTAAATATTTAACGCTTTTGTAATTTCGATAATTTTTTTCATTGTTATTGTACAATACTCAATTTAATGTAACAGAATTAGCGTCTGTTTGTTCGATTTAAATTACATAGCAATAGTTAAAATAGCTCGTCCTAAAGTGAACGTGTATTGCATCAGACTAACATCGAGTATAAGCTTATTTTCCAACAAAAACCATACTTTGCATCCTCAAAGTCCCGTTCTCTCGAACAAAGAGGAACTATCCCCGACTATAGATCAGTGGCTATGCCCTTGCACAACGAATAAATGCACAGCTCACGAAACGAAGTTCAATTCGCGCAAGAAGCGCTGTACCGCGAGCTGCCGCGCGGACTTGCCGCTAATCGTGATGGCTATCCTCCGCCGATATACGCGCGCGACGCAAAAACACCGCAGGCGCGCAGCGGAATAAAAATAAAAAAAAACGCTCGAAATAGCAGCCTGGATGAGAGAAATATTATGTTCCCCTCCGCTACTGCCTAATCGGCACTTCTCCCTCTATCTCTTGCTGCACTTCTCCTCTGTATAATATCTGTGTGTATGTGTGTGTAATTCATTGGCGGGATTACGAAGCGAGCAACGTGCGCTAATGCCGTAACGCGTAATTACTTTGCGCTGACTTATGGAACGGGTGTGCACGGTGGGGAAAAAAAAGCATCGCAGCTCGTATACAGGACTGGTGGAGGCGATTCGCGAGGGAAAAACTCGGAGTCTCGCTAATTTGGAGATTCGCCTGGTGCACAGTTAGCTGGACTTCTATTGACGTCGATATGTTTGAAGCGTCGGTGAATTTCAAAGTTTTTTCTTTTTAAATCAGTGCTGAAGATCGTACGATTAGTCCGAGTGAAGTATTATGTGTGCGAGATTGGAACGTATAGTTTTTATAGTAAGAGTTTGATCGAGCTGATCTACTTTTGTGCTTTTTGAAAATGATAAGCACCTTACGTAAATGTAAATTTAACGATTGACATAAAATTAATTTTTTTTTTTAAGTGGAAACTGACTTTGATTCTATCTGATTAATTTATTACCGTGCGCCAATTTGAGAAGACCTCTGGGTTATTATTGACGACAAGCGGCGTGTGTAACGCCGCGCGGTAATTTTTGTATAGCACTTCACTGCAGCGAGTCCTTCGTAGCGTAATATATCACCGTCGTAAAAGAAAGAAAAAAAAACGTCGTTTTTACAGTAAAGAGATACACAAGCGCGATATTTTAAAAATTAATTGCCGCGCTAGTACAAAACTTTACTTGTCAACGCGACTATAAATAATTGAGCTTTTTTACGCTATGAAACAGTTGCGCAACCCCATCGTGCCGCGACAATGTATCAATTATTTCAACGCACTATAAACATATATATGTATATACACATATACAGGTCCTTACATCTCAATAAGAGTCTTCCGTATTTGTACAGCGACAGCAATTAAATACAGGTAATAAAGTCTAAAAAAAAAAAAACTCGGCTGCCGCGTCTAGAAACAACGATGACGGTTACTACTCGGAAAAACAGCCACTCGCCGATATATACTGTTAAAAAAGTTAATCAATAAAAGCGGGGCAGCAGCAGTGCAAGGAACAGCCGTTCTCTCGCCTCGCAGAGCTGCGCGCGCCAATATCTATTCCGAATTTTTATCTCACGCACAGTAAGAGACGTGCAATTATCATCGAGCGCGTGACGGGGCAATAAACAATCGTCGTGGCAAAAAGCCCCAGCGGTGGCACTTTTCACCGGGAAACACCATCGAAGCGACGGCGACGCGTTTCATTTGAATATTCCACCGCGGCTGCAGGATCCTCTAACCGGAGTACTAAAACTTCTCCCTCCCGCGCGCGGCCCTCGTCCGGTTTCCTCGCTCTATCCTTCTTATATATATAGTCGAGCGGCTCGAGAGGAGGAAGAGATGCATATAGCGAGAGATTTAAATCTACTGCCAGAGCCGGCGGCTTTCAGCTCGGAAGTCGATGCCTCGATGCCGAGAGAGAGAGAGGGACTCTAAGATCGAAATAAATCAGTCCATGGACTTGGCTTGCGCCTCGCGCGTATTTGGAAGCGTGTGTATGCCGACGCGCGTGTCTGTTGCGCGGGCGCCGCACTTATCCTTAATTGGATCGTGCTCATATAGCGAGTATATATATATTATACCCGCCAGCACTGCGTATATGCAAGCGTGTGCAGGTATATGTATGTATATACATGTATTTCTCTTCCGACTTGGATGGTTTATCGGGAATATATCAGTATAGATGGTGACCGAGGCGCGGCGGTTGACTTTTTTTTTTCTTCTGCTCGCGTTTTTGCAAAACTGCGATATAAATTTGATGGTATCGGGAGATATTACGTGGGGGGCGGAGTGCGCTTAGGATTATATTTTTCGTGCGCGCGCAGCTCGAGAATCAGAGAAATCGATCGATGCTCTTGGGGCCATGTGTGGTTTTTATGTGAACGATGATCGAAGTATATAATATGTATAGGTGCGAATAATATAATGTAAAACTTGAATTATATATTTTCAATTATATAGAAATGGTGAATAAACAAAAAACGGTGTTAATGCTGTCGATTCAGTGTCTAGAAAAAGATTTGCCAAACGTAATTATTAAATACTCGTTATATGGTTAGATTTCACTTGCACAGATTTAATCACCAGTTATATTTAGATGATTCTAGAATATCATACAATATTAAACGTAAACGCCATACCGGTATAATATTTAATCGCTGATTTGCGTGTATATAAGAAAACGATTCATTCCCTTGAGCGAACCACCAAGTATAACCAATTTATTATAGATATATACAAAAATGCAGATAATAGAAAAAACGGCCTGCACTCGCAGTGTTCCGCTTGATGAATTTCCATCGGCTAAGTATAAGAGTGAAGCTGCGAGCTGTCCCCCCATGTGCAGTACAGAAAGGACAGACAGACTGTACGCGTACATTCGCGTTGGCGATATCGGGGGAATGCGCACGCGCACCCGCGCGGCGCTCCAATGTATATATATATCTAGAAACTCGCGGCTACAAACGATCTCACGAATCTCATAATGCACAATCCTTGGGAACCGGCAACTGCTTCGGCCCGCGACTCGTATATTGCCCGACTTGACTCCCCATGCTATATATATATATATATATATACACGTTATACACAATCCATCCGCACTTTCGATTTCTGCGCGCGGCACATTTATTTGCACTTCCGCGCCTCTAATTTCGCTTCGGACCGCCGCTCCGATGTAAATATATATATGTATATGCGCTAATTCGCCTCGCGCGACTCTCATTATCATAGAATGAGTCATAAATACTTTTGCGATCTTTCGCCTCGGCTTTTGTTAGTATAATTGAAGGGGACACGAGAGTGTATATCTTATATATATGCTGATAATGAGGATCGTTAAAATGGCGAGCAATTACGGATCCTTTTCCGTTTTCGATTATTGGCGAGTTTTTAGCAATTGTAAGTGGATTGGAAAACACACGGCAGAGTGTTTCACTCGCTGTGTTTATTTGCTTCTTTTTTTTTCTGTTGCAATTTTGGCGGTGAGTAGTCCAATTTGCGGCTTGCGCGAGCTTTGATGAATTCAATGGATAAGCATGATCGAGTTCTCGATGCGGACGATAATGTGCTGTATAAAAAGTGAAGCGCGTATATATGTGTATTTCGAATTTTGTTCCCATTTGGGCGATAAAAAAGAATTTCCTTCCATCGCGTCGAGTCGCATTTATAATTAGCCTCTTTGAAGAAATTTTTCGACAAGAAAATTCCCACTGTGCAACGATATACTTTCGGTTACAAAATATTTTTCATCCTTTGAGATTTACAGGGATCGGCAAATATCGCAAATCATTGTACCAAGTTCAATTCAGCAAAACACATTGCATCACACGAGACAAATCTCCGGTAACACGAATATATGCAAACGAAAGAGGCTTTTATTCATAATTTTTTGCAGCCGCGGACTTTCACTCTCGCAATGTCAATTCCTCACGCCCCGATCTGATAGAGACACCTTGAACGTCTTATTTTTTGTTTCTGTACAATGCCGGAGCGCGTCTGAAAAGAAATTGTATAACGATACTCCTTAATTATACACATATCGCGTATAATAAACACGATAAGCACATTATTACGCATCGCATTGAAAAGAGCTTGTAAATGGGTATATCGGCGCCGGTAAGTATCGAGCGTCGGCTAAAGAGCGAGCATAAAAATATCACGCGATCCCCATCCGAAAAGTAAACCAACATATATTTTTGGCGCACGCGTCGAAAGTGAAAGAGAACAAAAAAGCAGAGAGAGAGAGAGAGAGAGAGAGAGAGAGAGAGAGACGCAGCTTATAAGAACAAAATGTATTTTCTTCCGAGAGCTGGAGTCTGGGTTCCCGCCCAATTAGGATCACACGGCTTGCATAAGCGCTCCGCAATTTATAATTCACTTTCAAAATTACGTCAATTGTGTCGTGCGCTTGTGCGATTTCTAAAAGATTGTCACGCGCTGCCGGAGAAGGTGAGACGGAGAGAGAGAGAGAGAGAGAAATAATTCATGTCAATGGGGATATTTCTCTCTTTCTCTCTCGTGTAATACGTGTTCGACTGCGGAGCATTACAGGCGTTATTCCCATTGATACGCATCAACGAAATGTACTACTTATACGCGGCGCAGATTGCGATCGGGTGTAATGGTTACGTTCGCCGCGCGTCCCTGGGATTCTTTCTAGCTTTTAAAATCTGGGTTGAAAAAGATACGTCAATATTGTGAAATTATAAATTTGACGCTAGGATTCCGTAGTTCTGCTTTGGCATGTCCTCTATATACGCGAAATGCTCTTAATAACTATATAGCTTTCGAGCGAATTGTGCAAATTTCCGTTGCTTATGTGTTTTCCAAGAAGTTTTAATAAATGTTTGTATTTAAAGAATAAAATATATGATACGTTCAATAAAGCAAATTGTACAGACAGCGCGGTAATTTAAGTTGTAATAGTCTAATCACACCTAATAGCGTTATTTAAAAGCTGAAATAAAATGAAAGCATGGTTAAGAATCTCAAGAATTTAGTTATTTATGAGAAAACAAATACCTATCTCCGTTCTATATCTTTGGTAATATTTCATCAAAGAAGCAATGATTTGTATAATGTTCTACCAATCGTATCATGTTCTTCATTGCTAAATTACAATATATATATATATATATATATATATATACTTACTTTTGGTACTTAACCTTTTATTTTATTTTATGAACCGTTATGCATCGTAACATTCGATATTCGTACTTTTCTTGGAAATTTTGGAACTCCGAATCGCTTCGAATTCCAGGCTCTTTATTTCCACCGGTAAGCGCCGGAAAATTGGCCAATTGTCTTTTTTTTTGTTCCCCGTCCTCATTGATATAATTGGGTGAACTAACCTGTACATGAGGCCGCCTGTGCAGGACTCGAGGAGAGCACCGCCGAACACGCATACGTAATACTGCGTGCAGTCGCGCGGATGCGGATAGTAGCCGAACTCCTCCGGGCACTCGAAGTCCAGGCCCGCGGCATTGCGACTGGCGCGCGGCGCGCGGGGCGTTATCCTCTGGGATCCTGGAATTGAAACGGATGAATTAGCTTAATTTCGTCTGTTGTACCAATATCTGTTTGGTTGTATGTTAATGGGGCCGGGGAATTAAAATAATGAGACTGCAATTCGGTGCTTTTCGGTATAACAATGCAACGGTTATACCGAATACCTCTTGTGTGATGAACCATGGAATGTCATCAGAATTAGTCTAGGAACTTTTTACTGGCTTGGAAATGTGTCTTACTTTGGTTTAATGCCTTATTGCATTAGTTCTTCATTGAAAGTAAATGAAGAGTCGCGCGAAACGAGATGAAAGTAGGCCTGCAGGCGGGATATATATATTTTTTTAACGAACCTCGCACACTTTTAGCGCGTGAGCTTTTTTCGTATTTATTCGTTTCGCATAATTGCACCAGCGCGCCGTGAGAAATGTTTCGTCAGCGGGGCCGCAAAGAAAGTGATTTCATTACAAAATAATTAGTCATAAGAGTTGCACAATCCACATTTATTTGGGGTATTAAACCGAGAGTGGCAAGTTTGAGACACTATACGTTAATTGATGAAAAAATACCACCCAAGTTCCAAGTATAATGAAATCTTCGGATAGAATATAGGTTTATAGAGCAGGAAATTAATTGTAATACGAGAGGCGCGCATGTTTGGTAATTATCGATTTCCTTCGATAGAAAAGCGGATAATTCGATACTAATTAAGATTGCGCTCAAGTTTAGCGCGATTAAATCTTTTGCGCGCAGAGTAAATCAATTGAGAAATAAATACACGAATTACTCTCTCGGTCCGATTTTACGATAGCCTCGATTAACTAATTACGAATTTAGCGGATTTTCGCGCAGCCGAAACACATCGCGGCAAAGATTGCGTCGGAATTTTATTACGAAAATATGCAAATTCCACATTCACGTGGGGTACACGTAATTTAAAAAAAGAAGAAGAAAAAAAAAACAAATCGAAACCGCGGCGATTCTCGCGTGTGTTACATCGATCGTTGAATTTTAATACCTTATTCACGGACTATAGATGTACGCAGCTTTATATCCAATTTAGTAGTTCCTCAAAATCCTCGAAAAGGATATGAATTGCCGACCGCATCGAAACCGTATACGAAAAGAATTACACTTGGAATGCGCCTATATATTTAAATCGCATTATATATAGGCTTTAGCATCGGTATACGAGCTCTTTAAGGAATCCTTTTTGCGTAACGTTTCGATTTTTGCGGAATCGCCAATAGGAGCTTTCCAAAAACTGCACTGGAAGATCTGATATCCACGCTCTCAGCTGCAAACTTACTTAGGGTATTGCACCACCATTTGAATAAAAACTAACACATCTATATGAATATAATCATAAACACATTACGATATCTTAGGTGTTATTTGTCAGTTTATTACCAACTGAAAGATTAAGGGTGTGCGTCATAGGACTTCCTGTTGTGCTTAATAAAATTAATATAACGATCAATTTATGTTTCTTTGATTTACATCGCGAGTCCATATATGCGTATGACGGTGTGCTTATTTATTAGTTCGTTCTAGTTTCTTCTTACTATGTTTTCTCTGTTCCGTTTACGATCTGATTGATCGGCTCTAATATCAAGTAGTACGTGTCTCGTTGCGATCGGTTATTTTGACTTGTTGGTATGTACATATTAATTTGGTGCATTAATTAAGAGACTAGATTGAAATGCATGGTGTCGTTGGGTTTCGTGTCGATACTTCATACAGCGAACCAGATGATTGTACACATCCAACGTTTCTCCTTTAATGAATGTATATAAAATATCTTGTAAAACGTTGAAATGGGTACACATTCCATTAATAAATGTTAAAATAAATGTTGGATTTTCTCGATTCTTCGATTTCTTTATGAGCTCAATTCTTAAAATAATTAAATTAATTCCGGTAACGTGTATAGGGTGCATATCAAGCCAACTTCTCTCTACGACATATACCAAAAAACTCGCTCGAAAATCCACCCCTACACACCAGAACAATATAAACTCATTTCTTATTTAACGCAGCAATTTGGCTCGCACAGCCAAGTCAGTCGGTAACGAGTCAGCCTTCGAGGATATAAAAGAAAATATGACTGTCCAGCCGTCCGTATACCCTACATGTCCATTTCATTATTTGTGGCGCTGATCCCTAAGCCTTCGATCGTCAGTTCGTGCGAATTAATCGCGCACACCTAATCGCGCATGTCCGTATCGATTATGCATAGCTGACGAGGTTTGTCCTTTCAGAAAAGCATAATGGATCGTTGCGCAACCTGTTGGTAAATGAATTTACGGCAAAGCTAATAGTTCGATGTTTGCTTATTTAACAGAACTCGTGCGTAACGAAATTTAAAAATTTTATAAACTTCTCACTTTCGCTATTTACGGGACACTGTCTATTGTCCTTACTTTCACTATTTTTCGGTCGCACACTTTTATAATCGAGCTCGTCGCTCGATTCGAAATTTTGAAATTGATTAAGCTTGGGAAGCTATACATTTAGGCGCGTCTCGCTCGATGATAGTTTTCGAAATTTTTTGCTGTCTCTTTCGTACCTCCGGGCGCCATCTTCCTTTCTTCTCACGGGCGTCTTATACGAAACTTTTGACATGATGCAGGGGACATCAATCTCCCGAAAGCGCTCGCGTTGATCGTTGATGACGAGGTGAAACTAACTGGTCGAAGGGGGGAAACAAAAAGCGAACCAGTCGATTTCACTACGTTTGATCAACGATTCCATTAGTTACATACGGGGCTAATTTTAGTAGTCAAAAGCTTGGGAGTGCTTAATTCCGCTCTTCCGCTTCCTTCTTTTTTTATATAGATTCTTACTTTCCTCGTTTTGTCGTCGTGAGTCGCACACTACGCGAGAAACACTGATTGCACTTTGCGCAACGCACTTTTGCCTCTTGACGCGTGTATACGTTTTTTGTTGTATACATTTCAAAAGCGATCTCGCGGGACCTTTTGTAAAAGTTTTCGGGCGAGCTGCTCTTTTTTTGTTATCGCGCGCTAGCTGTGTTATTATAAGCGAACGAATCTATTAACCTTCTCTCTCTCTCTCTCTTTGTACTTTTTTTTCTGCTTTCGCGGCGCTAGAGAAAAGTGATAAGCTCGCTACTTTCTACATTAGAGCCTCTCATTGCGGTATAATTATATCGAAAAATGTTGGGACGCGCGTCGAGTGGGTTATTACGCAAGATAAATAAAATAAACGACTGGCGTTCGCTCGAACTTTGTACTTTCTTGGGAGCAGATTTAAGCGTTGAAAAATTGCTCGGTAAACTTGGCGGGTGAAAAAGATTTCGTTGAAAGTAAGAATTCTCGCTCGCGCGCGCTTACGAAAATGTAATTTCCAGTACAAAGGGGGAAGCCGAACGAGGTCCGTTATATATCGTATAACCAAAAGCAGGTTCCATTGACATGGCTTATATGTGCTTTAACTCTTAATTTCCTTTTTAAAACGTACGAATTTCTTTTTGTATGTACATATACCAACGACCCGCGGGCTACAATTAAATGTTGCATTGTTGCGTGGCTGAAAATTAATTTATGCCTTCGTTATTATGCGTAAAAATGATCGCACAGCTTTTATGCCGAAAATATAAGGTAAATTACAATCATTATATGTATGTACACGTGCACGCTCGTTTAAATTTGCGCGCTATAATGCATGCAAATATATCTGCACGCAAACTTTAAATTCATTATTTGTGTCCGTTAACAATATTTACTCTGTCGGACTAGGGCAAATAAATACTACGCACAGGTATTAGCCTGCAAATTCGTTACAAATAGATCGTTTTTAAGAATGAACGGTAGTCGCGGTATAAATTAAACCATCGAATTCCACCAAATATAGCAAGAAAACGTATACATCGAAGTCTGGCGCTCGGTTCTTTTCCAAGTGCAAAAATACTGCGTGATAAGAACAAGTCACGAGTCCTCCGTATGTCACTTAAATATCGCTCGTAAATTCGTTTCTATCCCCTCCCTATCGGAATCTAACGGTGCAAACGACGCAGCGAGTCTAGCGCGAGAGAAAAAAAAGCCGAGACAGATCCAAAAACGGCATCTACACCTGTAATTCGCATGGAGCGCGGCTCCACTCGACGACTTTCGCAATGCGCTTGCCCGGCAATAGTTTTGACAGTAACAAACTGTTTCGTGTAAGCGCGAGAGTGAAATTAAAAAAAAAGAGAGAGAAAACAGAAGAAAAAAACAACGAGAATCGCGCACCGCTGTGGCTAATTACTCGCTGGGTATATACACAGTAGGCACTTTCGCAAAGGCGGATTTTGAAAATGTCCTTACCATTGTTTGCGTGGACCTTTTCGGAGCGTGTCAAAATGCAAATGTAACCGTAAGTACGCAATTTCTTTGATAAATAACTAACATCAACTCAGTGTTGTACGTTCTTTAATTTCATTGCGATATAATAAAAAGTTTTGGTGGTAAAATTTTTCTCGAAAATATAATATCTTTAAATAAAGCGTACCATAAAATGTACGCTCATACCTGGGAAAACGACGAGTTTAAAAATTGTCATCCATTGGCACACACCGCGCAAACCTATACATCTCCCCGTTGCCAGAGAGAAAACACTCGAGTGTCGGGAAGGGAAAAGTGATAGGTGACGAAGGGGGACATGGAAGGACGGCCGCGTGATTCCGCGACCACGGATAAAAATTTACATAGTGACCGTCGCCGCGATGTAAAGAGAAAAAGAAAAACGTGCACTCTGAAAGCGCGGGTCGCGCAGTTTATACATGCATGCAGCTAGAACGCAATCAGAGGGCTGTTGCACAATGCCGTAACCGGATTTTCGGTCGACCTTGCCGCCATCGTTGCCAGTATACGAGACAGTCGATATATACAGTCTGTGTCTGTGTGTGTGTGTGTGTGTGTGTGTGTGTGTGTGAAGTATCGCAGTGCGAGAGAGCGAAAATTGAGTGTCGCACGCGTGCATAATGTGCGCGCGCGCGTGTGTGTACGAGGAGAAAGGACTGCGCGAGCGCGTACGACACTTGAGCGGAATGCGCGCGCTCCAGGAAGCTGCTGCTCTCGTAATTAGAGGCCAGTTATATATATATATATGTGTGTGTGTATGTAAGTATTGTCCTTTTTTTTGGCTCGATCGAGTACGCACGCGGATGCGATGATGAAGCGACGCTTTTATACATAGGGGCGTAGGTGGACAAATGTAGCGACGAACGCTATAAGTAATGGAGTCTCATAGTCGATGTAGTGGAAAATATTCCGACTCGCTGTATATTTATTTAATATTAGATTTAGAAAGTCTTTTCATGGTTAATGTGCACGGGCAAACTAGTTTGTTTAGAATGTAAATGCCCGAGAAATATAAATTAGAACTCGTGTGTATTACTGGGGATATATTGTGTGCGTGTGCGGTGGGTATGTGTGTTTGTTTCGATTGCTTTTCGTTGTAATAATGCTCGTTAGGAAAAGAAATATTTTTATGTTTACTTATACGCAGATTATTATCTAGACTTGTATTAGAATTTGTGGCCATTGAGCGCGTGTACTTTTTTTTTTTCTTTTCAAAACTATATTCACGTCGGTTCTTAGTTGATGGTAAAGCGAGTATTTACTATTGTTTGCAATTAATTATTCTTTTCTTTTTCTTATTGTATTCTCTGTATTCACGAATGGATTACTTTTCTATACGCAGTAAATTTTACGTGTATCTTTTACGATTTAATAAGTAGTTTTATAAATCTTTGATCATTTCTAAAATAATTATGGCGGTATATTCGAGAAAATATTGTTACAGCTCTATAATTCACTAGAATAAAGTTGAAATATGATAATTGTTTATTTAAATCTTTGTTACTTTTATAATATAATATATTGCATTTTGCGCAATGTCTTTATATACAAATCTATGTTATTGAAATGCAAAATACAAAGATGTAAAGTATACGGACTCTGTGAACAAAGATAATAAAGATAAGTTTATAAAATATACTTGAACAATGTGAAATTTTAATGATCTCGCAATAAGAATGATCGACCTTGATCTGAAAAATAGTAAACCGTGCGAACAGCTAGTACACGATAATGCACCTAGAGCAAAAATAAATTTTGTGGCTTCACTCAATTATTTATTAAACATTGTGAAACGCGTCAAAATCCCACATTACCATATAAGCGAACAATCGCAATATTAAGCTGTATAATAAAGTAAATCTTCTGAGCTTCGCAAACGAATCTCATTAATTATTCGCAAATAAGATACCCGATCGAAGTGCAATAATACCACGCGGACTACATCACTAGAATACAATTAATCGAGAGTAATTAAGACGAAAAGCTACAGTGGCCTACGGCATATAAAACAAAGAAGTCGGGGAGCGCGAAAAAAGAATCGAGTAAGTATATGTAATCGATAGCTGTAGAACAATCGCTAATTATCTTGCAACACACGATAGATCGAGAGCGGGCTTTGGCTGTTAAACTATCAACAATGCAGTGTAATAAAACGAGAACGAGACTTGCAACACTTTATACATACAGAACACTCGAATTTGCCTATCTAAACTCGCAACTCGCGCGCGATTGAATTTCTCTATTATAAGCGCGGGGCATAACTGTTGGCGTTTAGAAACGATTTCGAGGCGGAACGAGAGGAAACCCACGGGAAAAAAGGGGCTTATATTATAGAAACGGTTATGCACGCGCAGCCATACACCATCGTTTATATTATAACAATCGCATTCCTCGTGGATCCTTAGCTACCGCGCATGAAGTGCATCAACGACGCGGCATAGAAAGGCCGAGCCTGCGGCGTCCGAACCTTTTATTACACTCTCTCTCTCTCTCTCTCTCTCTCTCTCTCTCTCTGCACTCGATCCCTGCGCCGCTGCACACGCCTTTTATACACATCTACTTTGAGCTCGCGATAGCCGTTTCTTTTTTCTTTTTTTCCTCGTTTTCGACCGCCGAAGGTCAGCTACGCCGCCGCGCGAGAAACAAGTCGAGCTTTCGACATCGCCGCGCCACGCCTTTCTCGAGCGCCGTGCCGCTGGCCGCCGCTGCCGTCGATCTGTATAATAATGGAGAGGGAGAGTGAGAGCACAATTGCGAGCGCGGTCGCCAATGGATGTAATTATTATATCGCATTCTCCTTTTGCTCGATTAAAGAACTCGTTAAACGAAAGGGAAAATACGTGAACGCGCAGCAGCCGGGAGACCGTCGATGCTGCTGCTGCTGCTGCTGCTGCTTCGCCGCTATTATATATTATACGAAATGGAGAAGTTTCGCGAGACCGAATATCGTTTCGCGCGTATACATCGAAAGTTGCACGGGGCATATTATTTGTGTGTCGTAAGGAAGTCGTAATTCTAAAGTCGAGATGTTTGGTTGATCTTTTTTTTTGTGTTTTTTTTTGTTGGTGGCTGCTGGCCTTCGCGACATTTTTGGTGTGTCTGCGATGGAAACTTTCCGTAATAGAATGTGTGTGGATATAATGAAGTATTTTAAGAACTCGAAAAATTGCTGCTTTGAAAATACTTGTTGTTTCGAATATATAGTATTCGACTAAAGTCCATATTTATACAACAAGTTTTTTCTGTGCTTAAGCAATATTATATAACATTTTAAGTAAAATAATTAGCAATTGGTATTATTTACCCCGACATTATAAGTTGTACCTAATTAACGTTCAGTATTATTATGTAAACTATGCTTACGGATTTTAGTAATAACGAAAATTACAATTTTTAAGAAAAATAACTGCATTTACGTATACACAATTATTTAAAATTAGTCAGAATCACATGTTTGCATAATCAGTGTAGTCGTATGCGTGTATTTATTTACATTACAATCGTATTTCGCCGTGCGATAACATTTTACTTTGTTAAAAGAGAAAGAATATATCAGTTGGATGAACACGCGATAAATGGCTACTTTTGGATCTAGTTTATAGAGCAATGAAACTGATCCAATTAAAAAAAATTTCTCCGACGATTATGTGTCTTACTTAACACGCCCCAAATTTTTCGTAGAACCGCTTTTTTTTGCGCGTAATAACGTTACTTACGCATCACACGATGGAGAAAGAGAAAAGGAAAATAAAAATTCGAAATGACATAATTCCAGTCTCTGATGGACTGTAAATACAAGATACCAAAAACAGGATCGTAACCATCAACCAGTTTCTTTTCTTTGGATTCCTTCAATCGACTTTGTCGGCATTATGTGGTATAACTGGAGTATATGCAGTATATGTATAAATGTGGACACACAAAATTTAAGTATAGGGTACTAGAGCAAAGTGAAATTACATGTTTTTTTATTGAAATTAAGAAATATCCGCGCCCAGAGCAAGTGCGTGTATCGAGAACATAATGAATGAAACGTTGTTAACTTTTTTATAAAAGTGATTTAAAAATTGTAACTCTTCTTTATCAGCGTGTGCTAAATTAGAAAATATAAACTTTTTTATTATATTGGTATGCTTGATAAAATAATTAATGAATGTAAAAGTTAAATGACTGAATAATATAGCAAGAGCTAAACATAAACGGGAATGAATAGTTTATTATTTATTTGAAGAAAACAGTTGACGTAAACAAATAATATCAGCAAGTAACCGACTAGTTTTTCAAATCGGTAAAAAATAATCGATCAAAGATCACGCCGCGCTTCAACTCAGTCATTACCGATAATTTTCAGTCATCAACTTTTTGTGATAGTGTGAAAAGCTACACCTTTATTCGAAACAAAAAAGGGTCTACCTATTTCGTTTTCTCTTCACAACCGTAGAGTTAAGTGCACATGCACAGAAAGTATTGGAATTAACGTTTAAAATTGTTAATAGTTTGGAAAGTGGCATTGAAATAGAATTTCTTTGCAGTGTCGAATAAATCCGAACACCTCGTACTTAACAAAAATAACACTTTGATTCTAAATCGTGCCAAAACAAATTCATAATTCACTATTTCACCTCAAAATATTGGTTAATCCTTATCGATCAGACCACAGAAAAAAAAAAACATCGTTGACAGTCTCTCTGTGCAATATAGCCTGCAAATACCGACACGCGTTTTCGCAAAAAGTCGCTTACATATTTTCTCGAACCCCGGCTCATTCCGTCAAACGCGGAAAGTTCCATATGCTCGACTCGGGCACACACAGACAGACAGACAGACATAGAGTGCGACAAGTATACGAGGTCTGTCAGGGCGTAACCGGCGTCCTAATTAATACGGAGGCCAAGCCATACCTGTACCTCCAGTCTGGTCTCTCGGTCAGTAAAATCTCGCTCTCTCGGAAAATAAAAGCGATTACGACCGGCTAATGAGCTCGTGTCGCGAGCTAAAATCCTGCAACTTGTATATATACATACAGAGCGAAAAAGAAGCCTTCGTAACTTGGGCACATATTGGGCATTGTTACCATGAGCGCGGAGGCGCGGAAATCGGATGCTGCGCGCGAGAGCTCCGTTTTAAAAAGCCACCGTGCTCGCCTCGCGATGATTTATTCGCTTTCTAATAAGCGGCTAATTAAAGGCGCTTCGGCCGTTGTTTAGCGCGCAACTGCTGCTGCTACTGTACTGCAATGCCGCGCGCGAGTGTGTAATAATGCTCATGTATAGGTACGGCTTACCGGGTAAAAGCGTATATGCGGTACGCGGCTTTTGTTATCGATTTTTAATTGAATAATTTGCTTTTACGAGGCGACAGTTTGCATAAAAGACGCGGTGGACGCGAGCTCGGGAAATTCTGTATACATGTACGTATACATTTTGAATGCATCTCAATTAGCTGCGGTAATAGGATGTAAACGAAAGTATAAGTGTCGATTGAGTAATGCGCGATCGGCGATGGTAATGAATCGGCAACAGAAACACTCTTTTTTTTTTGCTTTCGTGCGTTTAATGCCGTGAGTACGAATCGCGAATCGACTTTCCTGTATTACAGTCGCGTGGCGGACGAGAAAAAAAAATAGCTTTCGACTATAGAGAATCACGTTCACTGCTGGAAGGAGGGGAAAAAATGTGGGTTACTTCGATGTTCGCGCGTGAAAGTTTAATAATTCAATTGGCGGCTATCATAACAGCTCAATTAGTGGAATTCAAACATACTGGATTGCACTATACGAATTAAATATATGTAGAACTGGAAATGTATAATGTGTGTTTACTTATTGAAATAAGTGCTCGTATACATTTCACAAATGGCCGCGAACAATTTAGTTTGATCAATTTCGAAATGATAAATAATTTAATGAAAAAAAAAAGGATGTTGTTACTTGAACAAAGAAGAGTTTGATCCGAGGTTTGATCGTTTAGATTATCCTTACTCATTGTTATGTGTGATTTTATTATCCCCTCGGAATGGAACATAATCACGAATTAACTTTCTCAAAATCAATGTATGCGCAAGTACACTTTTGGTGCACAGACGTAGTATTTGGCGTTATGTAAAAAAAAATTATCCGTTCACATCGTGAAAACTGATTTATGAAGTCTCATATCTTAATTGCACATACGCGACGTCGAAAGGCTTAAATAGCTGCGCACGTGGTGAGAAAAATCAAACGTAATACTCGGCGGCATGCGCTGCTTACTCATCGATTACGCTTTTCAACTCCCGATGGTAAAGCGGATCGGCGCGCAAAGTTCCCTATGTTGCATCAGCATTACGTCCTCCTCGTAAAAGCGGAAGCGCAGAACGAGAGGCCAGACAATAAGAAAGATTGCCCTAGAATCCTCTAAAAGCACGATTAAGACATTATCGCTCAGCCGCTAATTAGATTATCTCTCGCGGTAGCAGTAGCCATTCAGAAAACTGCACATACTCCCAAGTCTCTCTCTCTCTCTCTCTCTACTCGTTCCCTACGCATAAAAAATGAGCTACCAGACGACCAGACGACGCCTTTATCAGATCTGGAACACGCGGAACAGCGGCTCGAGCGCATATAAAAATGTTAATCTCGCAGCACAACAAAGCGCGCGATCTTTGCGCTTCTATTCCCATAGAGCCCGCGAGGTATAGCGACGCGATATACGCAGTGTGCAGACGTACAAGTTTGCGTAATCGCCATTAACGGCCCTCTGCGTATGCTCTCGTGACTTAATAACGAGGGAGAGAGAGAAGGCGTGTAATGAATTTTCTGCGTGTGCCTGTGGCGCCCGCGTGTATATACATATATATGTATATGTAGAGAGAGAAAAAAAATCGCACGGCCGCACGCGGTTGCGTCAGGATTTGAGGAAGAGTTGGAATCACATATATACGTGCAGTATATTCAAATGCGTCGTCGCCGGGTCTGTGTATGCGCTTTCTTTTTATTCGGCGTGGAGGAGTTGGTGGTGGCGGCTTTGACAAGTTTAGCGCGCACAGTTCTCTGGCGCTTTTAATAACGAGCTCGTTTTCTAATTTAAGAGGCCGTCGTAAATCTCGCACTCGTGTCTCGACCGCGACTGCGATGGCGTGGTGTACCACAGTTGAATGGGATGTATAATGCGTGTCCGTCGATTTTTCATTTGTTTCATTGGCAGTCGCGTGTGTTGACGCCTCGATTATGCGCTGTGCATATCCGCCCCTATTCGTTGTTTGTTGCGATACAATCGCGGGTATGGGCGGTTTTATAGAACGGCATAATTGTTTCTATACGGTTACGGCCGGTGGTGAGAAATTGACTGGGCTTTCTTTTTGCGCGCTACACAACGTTGACGAAGGAATTATGCAGATTCGCGGGGGAAAAAGCTGGAATTGCAAATGCGGGGTGTTGTTGTTCTGTGCTAGGAATTTTCGTATATATCGACACATTGGTCCTGTTATACGTGGATTTTGTAATGGCTGAAATAATACGTACTTTTGTCTGTAAAAAAATGTAAGATTTCGTTAGACACACGAATGCTAATGGCGGTAATAAAAGGTTTTATAGTTCGATTTGCTGCCAAAATGATTGAAAGGGAAATTTATTTCATAATGGTGTTTCATTAAAATTTTCTTGTTCTTCAAAGGGATAGGGGAGAAGCGTAAAAATGTAGCTCTTACATACGAGGATGATTATAAATTATGATAATTTATGGTGGATCATAAAATAGGGATTAAATTTATTCTTTTACTGCACTTCAAACCCTTTTTCGTAAGTACGAAATGTGTATTTTTGCTTATTACGGGATATTAAATGGCTCGTTAAATTGAACTCGTTAAATTTATATTTTCTTTTTTAAATCAGTGTAAATACAGCAAATTGACGTTTATCGTCCAATGACAAATAATAAAAAAATTAATTGTACAATAACGATATGAAATTACAAGAGGCGTAAAGCAGAAATAGTTTAAAAAAAATCTTCCTTTCCTTAGCAATAAATTACGAACACATCAGTTTGCTCGCTCCCGATTTGAAATCCGACTACAGTTATACCTGAAAGGCGAAAATACGCGAAGGCATGTGGCTATGCAGTCGTTTTGCTCCTCGCACGAGGAAGCTTGGGTTTTTCAAAGGCAAACGAATATATGGACTTACTGCACGAAAGCGTCCGACGCCGCGCGCGCGTGCCGGGCACGAATTATCAAAGTCAATCAGGAAAGATGTAGGATGGGAATGGCGAAAGTGATCAATCGGCTCGAGTTATGCAAAATAGTAATTGATCTATTACTAGCTGGATATATTAGCGAAGAAATTCAAGTGGTACTGTATATTATTACGTAAAGTGTAGGAAGGATGAAGAGCGAGGAAATAATCGGGGCCTTAAGTGCCGCGGAAACACGCCAATAAATATGTATCCGTTCAAACAGAATTTCAAGTTGACTTTTAATTGCACCGAGCGCTGAATGGTATTTTATTTTCCATGGGTATATGTAGATGCTCGTGCCGTAGTAGCGCACAGAGTATAATGTTAAAAGTTTTACTCTCGCGAAGCGTTTGGAAAAAAACTGGAACGTGGCGAATGAAAGCCGGTACATTGTTGCATTATTGACTGGAAGTGCGGAATATGATTTTAGAAAAGAAAGTCCCGTAATGTTCATATATTTGTTTGACTAACATATCGTGTGCTGTAGAGAAAAATGTGACAAAGAAGACATTGCTTAAGGGACTGCGCTATGCTCGGAATGATTTTTACTTTACCGGTTTTTCCATTTAAAGAAATATATAAAGGTAGAGACTAATTTTTGAAAAAGCTCTTCGCCACCACCTTGGCACTGCTGTAAACATTACATGGTTTTAATTTCTTGAAATTATATCCACAATTCACAAAGATTTTCATCCTCGAAAATTTAGTTCCTAATTCACAGCGACCTATATCTCCGAAATTTTCGAAGACAAAAATCTTTGTGAATTGTGGATGGAATTTCATGAAACTGGAGCCACGTAATTATTACATCATTACTGAGATGGTGACAGAGAGTTTTCCAAATATTAATCTCTATCTTTATATATTTCGTTAAATGCAAGAACCGGTAAGCTAGGAATCTTTCCAATTATAGTACATCTTCTTAATAATTCTGATTGACATTTAAAGCTGAATTAAAAAGTATTATCAAATCATCTCTGGTTATCCCAACGAATCCATAGAAATTTACACATTTTTCAATAGCTCGTCGATTCATCTTTTAAAAACTTTTATTTCTAAATCTGCAAGCGACAGGTTTCTTTTATACCTCAAGTTACACATCAATCCTCGGAAATTCAGCGAAATGATAATCATCTTAAATTATTTGAGTAGTGAAATATAAAGAACATATTTTATAATGTCTTATGCAATGTGACATGCGAAAGTTATTACTGGTTTTATTTTCGTATTAAATAATATAAAATTATCTGTTTTTCAATAAAATAAACAATCTGTAATGCTTTCGACACCGCACATTGAAAATACAGCCACATAAATCACAGTCTTTCAAATTAATTAGTTAAATAATTGTTTTAATGGATTTCAAAGCAAAACCATGTAATGAAAGATTTACATAAATTTTTCGTTATATAATAAGCATTAAAAATGCGCAACGCACGTAAATGTCGATAAGTTTTTATTAAAATCAATGAAACACGGGTTACAAGCTGCTAATGAGATAAAAGTCGCGATACTCGAGCGTTCAGAAATTAATGCTGGAGAACTCAAGAGATCGACAACAGGATAAAAATCAGTTATCATAACAATGCGGACAAATATAAGCGCGTATATGCAAATACCTGGAGCGATTTTCGATTACATAAACAGTAAAAAAATAGGACCTCCCACCGATCCCCAGTCTATAGAATTTATTCTTAGGTGAAAGGTTCTTTGAAGAAGTTGAAACAATTTTTCGACGCTCCGCGTAATACTCCCGTGATCCTCGAGTGTTTAGCGAATTAACATACCTGT
This sequence comes from Megastigmus stigmatizans, assembly GCA_900490015.1. NCBI lineage: Eukaryota > Metazoa > Arthropoda > Insecta > Hymenoptera > Megastigmidae > Megastigmus > Megastigmus stigmatizans. The sequence goes on from UELV01073907.1 coordinate 80,743, forward strand.
AAAATAAATTACAGCCCTAAGCGCTGCTACATTTTACAATCTCGTGTATTCTGCAATATCAATAATTTTCAAATCGAATATCCCGAATACTAACCATCTAAGCGTACGTCAGATAGATGGTATATAAACTTAACACACATCGTGACCTGCCAAAAGTCCGTTTGAAATGTGTGCTTTTATATAATGCGATGCACGTAATCATTATTGTACACGATCTAACGGCGAACTTTGACCAGACATGACAATGTGTGATTACACGCATTTATATTTAATACCCATCATCGAACTATTACGTGATAAACACATTTCATATCTCGACAGTTCCTGTATTATCATATTCGAAAAGGTGTCGAATATCGTTGAATCATCAAATTAAGTTTTACAGTAAAACTGCCAATTTATACCTTATATCAAATAATAATCAAAAATTACACAGGAACGTAAAGTTAAGCATAATGTGTTCGTTCACAAAGGTATAATAACATTCACCTCTGAATATTACAAACTGCGCCGCGGTATTCTCAAAATTGCAACAGCTCAATTATTCATCGAAAGTCGCGCACTTCTCGTGTGTATATACATATATATATATATAGCCGCGAACAAAGACGAAATAAGCAGCCGCGGTAAAAAGCAGTTCTTCCTCGTAAAGCGCATACCTGCAGCCTTTAAAAGCGTAAAAATACGCATCGCGCGCGCGCGAACTTTCACGTTTCCCGGCAAGTGTATCGGGTATTATACACGGACACAGAGACAGAGACAGGCGGATGTGACGTCGCGCACGCGAGTGCGATGACACCTGCTCATTAAGCAAAAGCGTCGCGTGCGTTACATATATAATACAAATAGCCTGCGGGCAACGCTCGGCATTGACATCGGGAGAAAATAAAGGGAGAGAGAGAGAGCGACGGAGAGAGAGAGGCGGAAGTTCGCGACCTTCCAGCCGATCGTGCACCAGCTGTTATTATTTCGCTCCTCTCGGATCTCTTGGGCGTTTTTTTTAGCGCGGGTGTCGCGGTGGTATAGATAACGGCCTTGAGACCTTTGCGAGAGGACTGGTGAGAAGGTCGTATCAACCACGGAGTTGACGATTTTTGCCCGAGGAGGTTATGCGAATTCTGGTGATTGACAGCGGTCGGACGTTATGGTTTCGAGGATGTCGAGTGTTTTTTCGGAGGCTGACCGTTTTTTTTTTTCAACACTTTTTTTTTCACCGAGTGTGTAAGGTTAGCCGCGGCTTTATCGGAGAAAATCTTTTACGTAAGAAAATACTTTTGCTTTAGAAAAAAAAGAAATGCAGCATAAGTCGGCGTAAACTTGTTTCGCCTCTGGCGCAATTCGGTGGTAAATAAGATTTAGATTAGAATGGAGGACGAATTTTTTGCCGATCGTTATGTTAATCTATTTCGTATACTGTAAATATAAAGTTTTCCGGTAACTATTTATTTGGAAAAAAATAAAAAAATGTATAGATCTGCTTTTTTTTGTTGCGAATAAATTAACCATACGTTCGTCACAGTCGTGCTGCTGTTATTCTTGTGTGCCAATGGAATATTGCGTGGAGTGTATCCGCAATGTTTTGACAAAAGCGGGGTATGGTCGATGATGTAAAATGTCGATTGGAATTTCTCGAAAGCAGTTGCAATACGGAATTGGGAAACGATGTATATTAGAATATTTGGAGGAAAAAAAAGAATGTGTGTTTGTCCGAAGGTTGTTTCTGATACTCGATCTAAATTTCGAAATACCGACCGCGAGATTTTGTCAAATATATTTGATTAAATCAACGACTAAAATATATACAATTGATCGATACAATTAATACTCGCGGATGTCGCCCTTGAAATTCTTAATACATATCCACGTACTACACGACGTATCGAAAAGAGACCATAAGTTCACCATACGTTTAGCGATACGCAACAGTAATCAATAATATTTCTGTACCATAGACGTGTGCCCGAACTACCCAGTGAACGTAAACTTTTATTCGGCTATATACAGGAGGCGCAAAAACATAGAACCAGCTCCATCGAATTTTTCTAAATGAATAATTTTTTAGTGCGCAATAAAATGCCACGCGCGCACGAGGGCAGAGGGGAAAAAAGTGGAATCAAATTACTCGCTAAAAAGATATAAAAGCGCGTCGAGGAATTCTATTATTGTCCGAAGTCCAAACAATAAAAGTCTCTACGCTTACGGTACACATAAAGAGAAATAAAATTGGTATTATGAATCTGTCCGGGGTATTAAAAAAAAAACCATGGTATATATCCAAGCGTGTGGCCAAAATCAATTAGGATTTTCAATCAATGGCCGGGCCCCCCTACAAACAATATCTAGCGATTTTATTATTTTATTATTGCTACATATTGCTATTATTATCGTCACGACTGTCGATACAGGTCTCAGATACCGTCTCGATCGCTCGCTTTTTCACCGTCGATGCACGGATCTGGCGCGCGCACGCCAAACGTAATAACTCGTACATATATATTTCTACGTCTGACTTCGGTGTGTATACCGCCAATAGATATTGTTCACGCTCGCTCACATTGTTTCGCGGTATGTATATACAACGGATTCCTTTTTTTTCTCCTCGCTCAAAGGTTGCGTGTACGCATTTCTTTTAAGAGAGCGTAGATTTTGCCGTCTGGCTTGGAATTTTTCTAATACGGTGGACTGAGAGAGAAAAAAAATCGTAAAAAAAGACTATTACGGACTTTTTGCGACTCTTCGATCACCGTGTTTTTCTATACTGAGTAGGTGAATTTGAGTAATATTTTTATTTGCGGAGCGGAGACTGTATAAGTTTTTGAACAAAAAAAAAAAATTCAGAAAGTTGTGGTGCGCCGTCGCTGCGGCGAATTCGCGCGTAAAATTTTTATGGCGAACGCATGAAAATTCCTGCGCGACATGAAATTAATTATACAGTTATCCCGAAGACCTTGATGGCAAAAATCTCTAGCGGTGATTATGTCTCACTCTGCACTTTTCCACTTCTGTATATTACTTGTTTAAGGCGTCATTTGTGTTTTTATTTTTAATGAAAATCACCGATTATTGCAAGAAATAAAGAGTAAATTGAGGCAAAATTAAATATAATTATACGCTCAATAAATTTTCATCTAAGTATCGATCCGATGCGAAAATGCGGAGTATATATAATTTTTGAGTTAATTTAGCATGACCAAATTTAACATTACGTGTATTTTTAATTATTATACGTGTTTAAAACCCTTTAATGAGTTATATTAATACATTGAACATGTAATAACGAGTAGTAAAACCTTTTAATTACCGAAGAAGTTTACAAAACGAATCCAATTAAGAGAATTTGGAATTGATACGTTATTTAACGAAAATTAAATTAAAAATGTTTGACTGGGAATCAAATTTGCTGTTACGTCTCAAATTCATCTCGAAGATAAATATATATATATCAATTGAAAATGAACTTTGTCGCCACCGAGTCACGAACTTATCAAATCAAATTTTTCTCGAAAATATATACATCTAAATTTCTCCACATTCAACACTGGAAAACTATACATATACAAAAGATAGTCAGGTACATGCAACCGCTAAAAAGTCACAGCAGATATGGTGTATAATACGGTGCAACTGTATACCGCGGGCGAGGCGATATATATATACATACATATATATTATATTTCTCTTGGCTTTGGTACAGAAGCCTGCGCTCTTGGAAAGAGAGAGAGAGAGAGAGAGAGAGTGAGAGAGAGAGGGAGAGAGAGGGAGAGAGAGAGAAGAGAGAAGAACTTACGAAGTCGCAGCGCGCGCGGAGAGCGAAGTGAAAGTCATCATGCGAAGGAGCAGGAGCGAGACGCACTCCTCTGTACATACAGAACTCGGTGTAAGGTAGTAGACGTATAGTTGCACACAGGTATACCCGTTGCGCAGAGCTTTGGAACGATAGAGAAAGAGAAAAAGAGAGGGAGTCGTCCTGCATACACACACACATACCATGTTCCTTAGTACATGTATATTTTATATATATATAAATATAGAAGTATATGTTATAATGGAGTTTGGCGGTGGCTGCGGCAGTGAATGAGTGAAAGTGAGCTGCGGAATACCGAAGCACCGACAGTGGCGGCGGCGGCGGTGGCGGCGGTGGCGGGGAACGAGCCGAGAGCTCTTTGAAACTGGAGCAGCAGCAGCAGCAGCGGCGGGGCTTGCATAATATCGGCGAGTTCGGCTAGCGCGAGTCTCTCTGCGCAGTATGCGCCGCACTGCAGGACAGCTGAAACTACTGCGAGTCTATCCAGGAGCTCGAGGCGTTCCGCGTGCGCGCCTATCTGTACCGCGACTCGCTGCATGCCGTATGCGCCGATGAATATTTCGCCTTTACATATATTATATATTTATATTGTCCAGGATGGATTCTTGGGCCGCGACTTGGCTGGATACTTCAAAGATTATGGCTTTGTTATAAAAAGGAGCAGATTTACTATGCGCGAGGTACAGCGTGGATTGTTTTTATAGACGTTTCCGTTGAATGCTTTCTTTAAATGGCTTAATAATTAAGATATGATATTTGGCGGAATGCATAACATATTTGCCTCAACTACAACTACACTTGGATCAGCTACGTTCACATTCCTTTTGAATAAATTATGTTATATCTTAGCAGTTGCAATATTCTTCTCTCCGTTCGATACTAAGATAATCAGAAATATACGAAATAAATAACGTCAAGGTATGCTACATAAATTTCTTCACAAATTGATACGTTTAATATCTACAATATATAGGCTTCGTGTTGAATTCACCAAGAGCGCAAGGTGCAAACAACGAGGTGAAGGCGTCCTCTCCAAGTTTCGCAGATGCTGCATACACGCAGAACGCGCGTTTATAATTTCCACGAAATCTACATAATCGCGGGCCATGGGCATTCGACTCACTTATACAAAGGTTCGCGCGCCTTTTATAATCGAGAAATCGAGAAATCGAGAACCAAACGCCGCGCTCCATACACATTTCCCAATTTTTCGGTAAGTAAAAAAAAAGGGTCCACCGCGCCCGACAGTCACGCTCTTGTGTACGAGAGAGCAAGAGAGAGAAACGATGGGAAAAAATAGGCTTTATCGGTTAAACGAGTGCATTTTAAGCGGTGTGGCCGCGTGCCGTTCGTGGATATTGTCTTTCTCTCTCTTTCTCGCTGGGCGTGCGCCGCTGTCAGCGCACAAAAACCGCGACAGCAGCTGCGCAGGAATTTGAGTTCGCGCAACGCCTTTATACACCGCGCTACGCGGGGCCACTTGCCGCCATGATTTATATATACATATATATGTATGCGCTGTACGTAGAGGGACGCGGATATCTGTATGTGCGGTATAGACGTTGTAGCGTGGATTAGAAAAACAGTGGGGGAGGCCGAATACGTTTGGCGCGCGGCAGCTCTGTCTTTTTTGCTTTAATTATCGTTATATACACGCGACCGCGGAGGACTTTAGTTGTTAATATATATTCTGGAAATGGGGCGTTTACTCGACGGAGCTGCGGCTTTTTACCCGCGGCTGCAATGCGACCTGTATATATATACATGTATATATGGACTCGAATCGTAATTCGATATTCGGTTAGCCGGGATTTATGGGAATATTTGTTTCGTGCAAATTGAATAATAACTGTGTGTTTCCCTCCGACGTGTGTATCGTAAATAATTTGCTTCCAGGTTCGTTGTTTTTTTTCTCTTGTTTTTCTGAATTATTTGCCGCGGCGGCGGAGGTATGGCTTTTAAAAGGCGTATTAATTCGGATGAACGAGCTTGGAATTGAGTCGGGGAGAGTGGGGCTGTCGAACATAGCTTTCGAACTGAATCCTGCGCACGATTGTTGCGCAATGCAGGTGCACGCATGAGAAAAAGCTCAACTACCGGATCATCGTGAAACCAGGAACAATACTCTAATAATCTCCTCACGAGAAATTAACTATAGTCACTTACTGTCGCGCGCTTTATTTTTGGACGCGATAGAAAAGAAATTGATTTCAGTACAATAATATTCGTAATCGTGACACTCAGCCATATCCGTTGAGCTTACTAATACGTAAAAAAAAAAAGAAGTCGTTGCCACGAAGGTTAAGGTATTCGGTCATTTGTTCGTAGCGCGCTTATTATGTAATAACAGATCGTAATCTCAACTCGAGTCGCGCAGTCCCCATTTCTCTTGGCGATCTACGTGCAGACCAACTTACTCCGCCGCGCTCTCAATGATTATTGCGCAATTGCATTATGCGTGCGTACGTATATAATAGGCATATATATGCGATTGTGCACGTAGCAAGTGTGTTATACTCCGATTCAAATGAGAAACAAACTTTGCCGAGAATACACGTCTTTGCTCTCCTTTATCGATAAAAGAATTCAAAGAACTCTCGTTTCTTCGAGCATTTTTTTACGATTCAGTTTTGGGAGTAACACTGTTTAATAATTTAGAGGCAGTTATCATAAAATAGTTTCTGTACGAGGGAAGGGTTAGCGAGAGCTCGTAGCGGTAAACGACTAGATTGTCTAATCGTGACATCTGTGTTAAGCCGCATGAACCTCGATGGGAGGTAGGATGGATTGCGGTAGGCCGTAACGTTGTGTGCAAGTGTGCCACCAAAATATAAGAGAGAGAGAGAGAGAGAGAGAGAGAGAGAGAGAGAGAGAGAGAGAGAAGCAATTGTGCGGCAGCTGTGCGTTTAAAATCGCATTCCGTTTAATATCCCGCGTAATTCCGATGTAAAACAATTTATGCAATCACCGGCTCTTATTATGAGATGACTGCGATAAAAGGCTCCAATTGGAGGGGTCAAGCGTATATAAGGCTCGAGTCGCGCGGGGTATTAACAACCACTTACTCTTGCTTTACAATTACGCTTAGGGAGCCGCGAAATAGTATTGCCGGTCGTAACGCTCGCACAGAGGCCTCTTATACGAACAATTACTATAAATCCAGATTTAATATGTGTATCCAGAACGCGAATGAGATCCGCGACGAGTCGTTTTCGACTAAATAGCCATCGTTGATGCAGCCGGAAAGATTTTTAACGGACGGATAATAATGAAGCTTTAAAAACAGACGGGCGTTGACGAAACTTTGTGCTTGTGCATACTTTCAGAAAGCCATTTATGACAAATTCCTCCAATTTGCGAATCGCGAATCAGCTAAATACAGGTTTTGGCACGAGTGAATTACTTTTGAATCGAGTGTCTCCTAAAGCCACCGCTTGTGCAATCCGCGTAACATATCATTACCGCGGCCAAACAGCGCCAATTCCAGTTGCTCCGTCGTGGCGCGCGTCATTTTCAACAATGGCAGAGCACACGACTCGCGAGTCTCCGATCCAGGAAAGGAAATCTCTCTCTCTTTCTCTCGTCTACTCTCTCGATTCAAAACAAAGAATCTCCGCGAAAAAAGAAAGACACGATCCATCGCGCGGTATAGGAAAAACCTGCGCTACAACCGGGGTGATAGACGCGCGCGCCTAGTGTCGTGCAGCACCAGCTGAAAATCTCGTCTTGCCTATAAACACGCGGACACCGTATACGAATAATCCCCTCTCTCCGCTCCGATACGTCGAGTCCTTTCTACGTATTATGTATAGGCGCGTGCGCGCGCGCGATCTCTCGTTTGGTGAGGGAATCTCGCGTGCCAGGCCCACCTTGTCACAATCAATTATCTTTCAGCCGCCGCTGCACATAGAGCGGATCGAGTTCCTTAAATGCGCCGCGAAACTGTGTCGAGCCAGTTTTTCGCCTTTTTCTTTTATGCCATCTCGTATCGGTATAATTGACTGCCTCGACGCGTGGATTGTTGACTATTGATTTAAATTTATAAAACGGACTATGTTTATTTGCCGCGCCCGCAGCTGCTTTGTGTGCATTAGGTATAATAAGAGGTCGGACACAATTACTTTGGGTCATTTAAGGGTTTGCGCTCAGAGGCAAGGAGGTATAGGTTGCGAGGAACTCGTTTTGCCGTTGAGATTTCCGGGAACGGCTGCCGAGCGTGTGCGGTGACGCCTTGCGATGTTTTTTCTTTTTTTCGCGGATCGGCTGCCTTATATACGGCGCCACGCGATAGCGCTCAACGAATCCGAGCATTTCGAGGTGGCTCGATTTGCGGTTTATTCCAACCTTAAGAAAAGTTTTTCCAAAAAAGAACTTTACACTCAGTGACTGGATCCATCAATTTATGCATCCGCGTGTAATCCAAGAAACACGCATCGCGTTAAATAATATCTGCGTGAGCCGAACATAGCACACTTAATTATGCAAGCCAACGGGGACCTCTCCCGGTTATATCATCTTCGGCTCTTAAATTAAAAGTTCGTAAGTACGCGATAAACAGTCGAATTTTTCCGTGGTTTCGTAAATAGACACACTCTATGCGCTCGGTTGCGCCACTGTGCAAGGTAACGCGAGTATAAGCATGACTTTTACGCGAGAAAAGTTCCCTCCTTTTACCTCGAGCACAGCGATAAGCGAGAGCACCCAAAGCATCGTAATTTCAGAATCAGTCAGGGCGTTCGCTTTCAATTACAAGCTCTCGTTTGTACATCGTAGCGGATTTAAACGAAAATTCGATATCTAACGAGTGGCCGAAATAAAAAGCGATGCGAAGTATAATCGTATTAGCCGTAAGTCGAAGATGAAAAACGAGATAAAAGCTTTCAACGACTCGCGGTGTGTGCTTTCGAACGAGAAAAAAGTAGCCCTTTCATGTATACACATATACGCATGACAAGCCGGAATAAATCCACTTTCTAAGCCGGGCGTCAATCATTATTATCTCCTCGGCACAGCATTGAATTCTAGACGCGTATATACGGGGAGGAGGGAGACGACGATCCGCGCATATATCCCTTCGACTCGTCCGCTCCAAACGCCGGACGATTGGCTCGCCGCGATAAAGTCAAAATCGCTAAAGCGGCCCATTCCTTCTATCCGCAGCGGCTTTTCTTTCTCTTTCTCTCTCTCTCTCTCTCTTTCCATCTCGCTTTCTTTGCGAAACACCAGCTATAGCACAACCTGGCGAGCCTCTCGTTACGCTCGAGACTCGTTGCGATACGCATGTGTATATATATATTAGGAGAGGTTCGCTTGCGCGGCTCGTCACGCATCTTCGAGTCGTTCCGAATTCGCGCTGCGGCTTCTCTTCGCTGTTATATACATGAGAATGTAAGAGAAAACGAGCGATCCGCGGAGTAGTTGGACTGAATTTTAAGAAACTGTATACGTGCGCCAGTCCGTCTCTCTCCATATGAACTTGAACGAATTTTTTTTGTTCCTTTTTTTCTAGGATGGAATAGCGATGAGGATCGTGGCGGATGTTTGCTGCACAGCCTGGAGAAAATCGTGCTTTTGTTTCGCGAGTTTGCGTGAGTTATTTTTGTTTTCGTAGACGACGTTATTTGTTTATGCTACCGTCGCGGCTTTGCAAATAAATAAATTTTTGCATACGCGAAACTGCGTTGCTTTGTCACAGCGCATAAGCAGAAGCCGCATGATATAGGAGTGGTTTCCGAATGTAAGTAGTAACAGGACGAGTCCGGTGTGGCGGCCATTCCCGGTATAATTTATGGCCTAGGCTGAATGTCTCGAAAATCCATTATTAATATTTACATTCCGCATAATGATATAATGGAGATTAGCGGCCAGTATTACAGTAATAGTAAACCAATAAAATTTCCATTTATTGAGTAATATATCTCGCATATTCAAGCTGAAAAATATTAAGATACTTTTCTCTGGCGCAGCCTTACATATAAGCTACCTTCGTATATTTAAGCAGCTAATTGAATTCCCGTGTAATTGCACAGCGTGGATATTTTTGCACTCACCTCTATAATATACAGCTCCCTCGAAATATCATGCGCGGCAGCGATTAATTATTAAACAAACAGTCGCGAGCCAATCAAAATGAAAGCATTGCGCGGAGTGATTTATGGACTTCCGCGAAGTGCAAAGAAAAAGAAAAAAGCCGGATCACTGCATGTGCATATCGGCGAAACCACTTTTGTTTTCTCTCCTGCACTTCTACATACACCCGCACACACACACACACACACACGCGAGAAACACAATAACAATAATTTTCGAGCCCATATCGACTCGACTCTAACGAAAGGCCATTAAAACACAGACGAACTGCCACACACGCGTTCATATGGCATACATCTCATAACTCATGCGTTACACTCGCCAAGTCATTCCAAATCCACGCATAAAACCTCACGCGTATATACCAATTGCCTTATACATGCGGCTCGCGCGTGGCATAGAGAGAAACAAAAAAAGCGCTTAATAGCAGGTAGTAGAGAGAAAGAGAGAGAGAGAGAGAGAGAGAGAGAGAGAGAGAGAGAGAGAGAAAGAGAGAGATAATAGAAAGGGCTGCGCCGTAAAGCAGACAAAGAGTGTGTGCAGTACACGATGTGGTGCTGCAGATATGCGAGAGAGGAAAGAAGAGGAGGAAAGTCGAGGAGATGCAGAGAGATGAACATCTAAGTGGGTTCTAGGTCGTCATCGCATGTGCATTTCGCCGCGGCTGGCAAGACAATGGCGCTGTGTGCTGCGCAAAGGTCGTCTACCACACACACACGCACACACACACACAGTAGCACGCGCGGCGTAAGCCGTCTGACTTATCGGACGGAAAAGCACTCGCTTGTGGAGGCTCGTGTGTATGGCTGCAGCAGGCGCGCAAGTGGCCTCTTTCTTCGCCTCGCCTCGCTAATTTCGCGAGCCGCGGCCGATATTTCGATTTCTAATCGCGCCGAGCGCATCTTCCATATACCTGACGGCGTTGCGCGCAAAGTGGAAATCTACCGCGAGAGTATAATATGTTGCAGTCTCTATAGCGACGTCTCTCCTTTACACACACACACACACACTCGGTGAGTCGGGTGTTTTCAAAGCCGCGCGCGAACGCCATTGTAGAGCGAAATTTAGCATGTCGCTGTGAAAGTGTTTGGGACGATGAGCTAGAAAGATTTTTTCCAGCGATAAGTATTTGCGATGTTTCGAGCGAGATTTGGAAAAAAAAAACAACTCATTGTGTGTACGATTTGTTATTGGGGCGGGTGGAGGCAAAGAATGGAGATTGCCGCCTTGGTCTCTTAAATGATCGAAAATTGAATAGTGCACGAGGATAAAAAAAAACAACGCACAAAGTTGGTACGAACGGCTAGTGAAAAAGTGTAACGCGCAGTTTCTCTCGAAAGTGTTCAGCGGCAGTTTAACAATGCCGCTTTGAGAAAAAAAAAACGTGCAGTAAAAATTCTTATTTTCATTAGGAAAACGGTGACACGGGTAGTTATTTGTTGAAATTTTCTAGCTTAAACTGGATAGCTTTTTTCTTGTTTTTTTTTTTTTCTTGTACACTGGAGACTGTTTCGAGGCTTAGTGGGAGCACTCGGACATAAACTATAGCAGAAATTAAGACATAGATAGAGGTGAATTTCAGTTAATGACTATTATTTTACTAATCAGTATAGGATTTTTTAATATTTTTTTTTCCTGCAAAATGATTTATTTATGAGAAAAAAAAGAATATTAATATTTCCACAATATCAAGATATTTTTATCTTAACTTCTTTCCAATACCTTTTCGTATAGTTTGCAACATAATATTCGCGACTTGAACTTAATAGCTCAACTTATTTCGTCACTCGGCCGATAGAGTAAAATTTTAATGAAAATTCCCCCCTCATGATAATTACAAGATTTATACGAAAAGTCGGTAATTTATATTTTTCTCGATATTAGAATGCAAGATTTTTGGCTTCTGGCTATGCAAATGAGTCTGAAAATGTTGTTTGTATTTCACAAGTACATAGAAATTGCATTTCAAAACAATATTCATAATAAATTAGCAATAGTTAAAGAGTTAAAACCTATTACTTGTATTGGCGTAGAACGCGTTATTAATAAAATGCACAAGTTGATCGCTTGAATTTACGATTTATTTTACAAGCAATAAAACCTTATTACGTTTCGATTTCTGTATATAAACAAGAATTAAACGAATACAATGCACGTATAAGTAAATCCAATCGACAATATTTAAAAAAAACAACAAAAAAAAATGCTGAACCAATCGATAAAGATCAGGCGCTCTACTCATAAGCCACTAATAAGCGTATGAGCAGCGATAAGACGATGCAGGAAACCAAAATCCAATCTCAAAAGTAATCCTTCGACTCGCTGAAAACACGCGCTACCAAAGACCGTCGTCACACATCACATTGGATCACCGCGGCATCGCGACAAGCGCCTGCGCGACTCACAAAAGCCTTCATTTGAATAAATGATAAAATCCTTAAATTTAATTCCGTCGCCTAGGTACATAAACAGCTGAGCGGCGCGTCGCGTCGCGCGAGGGAATTCCAATACTGCTGGATAGCTATCGGCACACTCGGCTGCTGAGGTAACGAGCTATACACACACACAGACAGACAGACAGAGACGGCGTCGTCGCGCTCACGAATCAAGGCCACCCGCAAGAGACAGACAGACAGAGAAAGAGAGAGAGACGACATATAATAGAAAAGCGACACGCGGTGACGCCTCGGCATTTCAGCTCTAGTCGACCTCATATAAGAATGTGAAAATAAGCGCACGCAGTCGCAGTCACAGTCTCTCTCTCACTCAGACACACAGGCACTGACTCTCCCTGACCTTTAGGGTGACACGCGTCACACTTGCGCAATTCCGAGAAATTCGTTCATTAGCCGCGCGCCAGTTGCATCGAATGCCTGATGGCCAATTGTGCAACGGGGAGGGACGATGATGAGCGGACTCGTTTTAGTGCATAAGGCGAGATGCGGCATTTCTCTGTGTGCGGCGCGCAAGGATGTTTCGGAGAGTCACGATGATCGACATTGGTTACGCTCAGTACGTGGCGATTGAATTGGAAATCGACCCGTGATGTCGGGGAGTGACGTGGATGAATCTATTTCAACTTTGTCTTTTTTTTTTCTGTTTCTTCGCGATGGTTCGGTATGCATTGTGGCGCACCGCTGGATAATCGGTGGCATTTTTACCTTTTAAATGGGATTTCGCTTCGTCGGTATATATCGCTTGATTGATCTGCGCATTAGGGAATGCGCCGCTTTTATACACACACACGTACACCGAGCTTGCATTGGAATATTTTATCATGCGGAGGCGCTTTTTTTATACGAACCACCGTACAATTTAAAATAGCAGCCGTGTAATTTGAGAGCGGCGCGATTGTGCGAATGTTATTGAAAGCTACACGTTGCACTAGGCGGCATAAACGCGCGATACGAGTATAGCGCGCGCTCGGTGTAAAACGATTCGAAGTGCACGTATGTATACAAACTCGTGGAAACGGCAGCTGCTGCTGTAGCGCAATTAAGATAGAAATTAAGAGCTGTGCAAGGTAGTAGCTTTGCGGGGCGAGTGCAGTGGAGGAAACTTGGAACGTCAATTTCAAGCCTGAACAGATCGATCGTAAATTAAGATTAATTGTCGCGAGGAGATTAAAATAGATTTACGAGGTGTAGCCTTTCACGGCGCGGATCATTTTATTTTGATCCGCGTCTATAATGCACGCACATAAGCGCGCGAGACCGGACTGTAGCGGATCCTGGTGTAAGCGGCTAATAATATATGGCCGAGTAAATGCATCTCTTTTTTTTTATAAATTACAAGAGCCGTATTTTTTGTTTGTTTGCGAAATAATCATATTCTCTCGAACTTTCCCCGTTTATATAATTATTTACACGGAACGCGCGTTCACACTGTATATTTGCTTGATTAATGTGTAGAAAAACAATATATATGCGTATATCGCGGCACACGCGTAATGGAAAAAAAAATATTAATTAAATCCAAAGCAAATGGATTTTTCGCAGCGCAAGTTGTGTTTGCTCGGAGAACGGAAAAAACCACTTTTCAATCCTACGAAGCTGTAGGATTTGTCTTTTTTTTTACGTTCTCCGACAGCTGAACAAATCGCGGCGTTCCCTTTCTATACACGTCATAACTGCCCAGCGCGTGTATTAAAGATACGGCAAAATAAGCGATGTAAATTGACGTTTTTTTTCTCGTCAGCCGCCTGCGATTATACCTCGAAATACACAAACATATATGAATATGCAGAGAACAAAGTTGAATATCGTGCGTTGACGGAAAAGAGCACACGGTATGGATAGGTAAAATCTTACTGTTTTTGAATATATTTTCACGGCGAAACACCGAGCGTATAAGTAGAGAACCTGAAAGTGACGCAATCGCCTGTAACATTCCACCCCCTTTACTTCGGTGCGCATAAACAATCAGGCGCGTTTCACGGCTACCAGGTAACACTCGTATACACCGAAATCGTCATGTTTCGCGCCCAGCCACAAGCGCGACACACGGCCGTTGCTTATTAATCCGTAAATCACCAATCTTATACTAATATAATAAAGAGACAAGTATTTTCCTCTTATACACGGAGAAAAATAGTTCACTAAAAATTGCGAGAAACTTCATGAAAAATTACTATAATATTCAGCAATGGTGAGACAGAGTCGATGTTTACTAATGTTTAGTAGACAGTATAGTAAAATTGAAGTATGCTAAGTTCTAGAAAATATTATTTTAATAATTACTATACCAGTATAGCAATTTTTAATTTATTTACTCTTAATTATTACTATACCAGAAGAATGTTTTTAAAAACTAAAATAAATTTTGAATTCAATGTACTATATATGTTTTTCTATTTAATGAAGCGCGGAGAATTCTTTATTTTCTAGAATTATCAAATTAAACCTGAATTCATATATTCCATTTTTTTACATACTTATTTTAGAC
>UELV01073981.1:625-20130 GCA_900490015.1 Megastigmus stigmatizans
GGGGGGGGGCTTATCGTGAAATTTCTTTTTATATTTAAGTTTCTTACGGATAAGAATTTTTTAGTAAGGTTCTTTTTCCGTTCAATTTTCTTATAGTCCTGATGATTATATTTCTTTCGATAGAGATTGAAATTTAGCCAGCGTTATATATGTCTTTATTATTAAAACATAAAGGAATCGATATATCGAGTTTCGAATGTGAAATGAGAAAGTGGAATATATAAAAATTTAAAATTGCTATTTCCAAAGGTATATATTAATGAAAATGGTTTTAACGCAAGATGGAAAAGCATAAACAGTTAGCTTAACAACATAGTACCTATACTTAACCACATTAATCACATTTTAACTATTTTCATTAAAAATTCATTCATGTTATATATACTCGAGCGTAATTCCGTCAACACTCATACAGTCTCTATCGTCTCGAAACTTCAAATCATTAGTCTCTCCTCTCCTCGCACCCTCGACGCGAGAAACTGGAGCATCGCCCCTGTGACTCGTCTTGATCTCTCAATTTTTTTATCGCCATATCTAGACATACTCGCCCGTCGTATTATACGTGAATTTTCCACGGCCAAAGATAACACGAGAATAAGAAGTTTCCTTGCGAGACAGCGACGCCCCAAGGGCCTGTACTACTGCCTGCGTGTACTTATCGTCTTTGTCTCGTTTACGCAAGAGCACGAATTTTTCTTTACACATCCGTCTTGTGTGTGTGTCGACGTATATACGGAGAGAAACTTTGTTTGAATAGCGACGAGGCGATCGCGATTCAACAGCGATATCACGAGAAAAGTTGGATGTTTGAACGTTTCGGTTTCTTGACGTTTTCAGGTTTGCCTTACACTCGTGTATCAGACCGTTTCTTCAGATAAGACGTTTCGAGATTCGGGAAGTTGGAAATTCTACGGTTCGGTATACGAATATTAACTATTTAAGGATGTTTTTTTTTTAACCAAACTCTTATCCTAACAGTTTGTCCATTGTTCAGCTGATCGAATGAGACCAAGAAAAAATTACTGGCCAGCTAAGAAGAAAAGCTGCACACGTGTGCGACGCATAATCCCGAAACTCTCGTCGTCGACTCGACGCACTCACTGTGTCGACGAGCTGCGCACGTATATGCGAGAGGGTCGAGGCTGAAAAGCTCGCGCCCCTACACAATCTCTCGTCGCTCAGGCTGGGCAAAAGCTATATAGCCTCTGCACGCGTCTACGTCATCGTGCGCTGAAAGACAGAGAGAGAGAGAGAGAGAGCTTTGCTAGTCTAGTATATATACATCACTAGTGTGTATGTGTATGGAGGAAAAGAGAGCGAAGCGGTATATAGCAGAACGGAGGTGCACACACAGCGAGACATCCCTCCTCGAGGGGTCGTTGATCCCCCAAGGACAACGACCTTGCCTCCGTCGTCGCCGCCGCCACCACCGCCGCCGCCGCCGCCTCCTCTCTTTTCCCGAGGCTTATATACGTCGCTGCCGCTACCGCTGCTGCTGCTGCTGCTGCTGCTACTCTGCTGTGTGTATACTATACAGCCAGGCCGAGCTGCGCGATATACTCTTTATCTCCCTCTAGCGCTCTCGACGGTTCTGGGTTCCCGGATTCCTCGATTACCAATTGCCTTCTATATCCCTGGCGTACCACAACTTTCTTTCCCTCTCTCTCTCTCTCTCTCTGTCTGCAGACGTGGCTCTGTTGGTTTTTGTCGACGGGGGTTTTATCGACGGGCGAGTGAGGCGTTTTAGATGCGAGACTCGTAGCCGAGCGGATGTGTATAGTCTTAGTTTTTTATCGGTATTATCCGAGGCTAATTTTCGAGGGCTGCAGTTGCAGGACATTATTTTAGGTTTCTTTGGTGTATTGTAGAGAACAAAAATTTTTCTTAAAAAATTTAAGGGCACCCCATTATGAACTTTAAAATAAAAGCTGTCGTTTGATTTGCGCGAAAGACTGATGCCATTTATTTAAATATTTATGCAATTGCTATTATACTGTAGCTCTGCAAGCTTAATATTTAACATCCGCAAACACAGAAAACTATATAGTCTCTAGAAATATTTTAATTATTTGTGTACATGCACTTATCACTTAAATCTAAAATATCATTAAATCAAAAGATATAACTAATAAACTGGCTCGATGGAAATAGCAGCAATATAAATTCAAAAAATTCAAATTCAAATCATTTTCATCATTTCCGTAAAATCAGTATTCATACTCAGGCATCGCGAGTATATATCTCGAAGCTTTCAATCCAACAACTTGAAAGACTAGTTTCAGCCAATTACCTGGTATTATATCAAATAAGTTCAGACAGAATATATTATACTGCACGAGGCATGTCGATAACTGCCGCAAATCTTGACTAGCTTTAATGAAACTAAATAATTTATTATCACTTGAATATGAAATTGATATCATCGATAGGCATTACTTATAAACCATAACTAAAAATAATTAGTACTAGCAATTTTAACATACACTAACTAACTATTTTTTTTTAAGTATTATCCGAATCAAATGTATAAACAGTTATCTTACAAGAAATCAATTGAGATAACAAAAATTTTTAAAAAAGTTAAATAAAATTTTCGACAACGCTCTGAAAATTAGTAGCTCAACACATCACACAAACTTCCCAGACCCGACGTGTTTAGCATTAGCCCCTAACCGACCGACACAACACATCACCAAATTCGTCCTCGTCTCTCTCCCGTACACAAGCTCGTTTACCCAACCAGCAGCGCGTGCACACGCTTCACAATAGTCTCCTCAAGGCATTAGAAACCTAATTGAGCGGAAGCCTGTGCACGCGTGTGCGTATAATAAGAGGGAGAAGCAGCTCGGGCACACAAACGACAGAAAGTAGACGAACAACATACACACGAAAATATACGTAAAGACACACAATGTATATATACTCAGACACAGCCGGAGGGCTTGGTTTTTATCGTCGGTCAAAATCGCCGCGGTGCGGAAAGTCTAATATGAAAAATTCATGCTAAAGCGGCTCCCGCGTACGACAGACGCACACACGCGCATCGATATGCAAGTCTCGACCCCGACCCGCATACTTTTTCTAACTGGTTTTTCGTTTTTTCTCTCGTTATCCCTCTTTGTCTTGCACGCACTAACGGCATTCCCCTTTAACTCACTATTTTTTATGTTGTATCCAGTGGCTGGTTTGGACTTGATTGTTCGTTCCTAACTTCTATGAATTTTTGTTACGGTGGAAACGTTACGGACTATAAAGATTGTTCATGAGGACTCCAAAGGTTTAAGCTCAACGATGATATGGATTGGAGTTCGATGAAATTTTATTTCTTGGCCTTGCAGTTCAATTCGGGAAAACTATTTTATAAAGGGAATAAAATCAATTTTTCAGTTTCAGCCGAATTGAAGGATGGAAGTTTATGCTGTTTTGGATTGATGGTGCTTTCGGAATCGATTGAGATTATTAAGATCTAGCCTCATTTGTTAAACAGAATAAATTATATTTTATTATATTATAGCCGTAGCTTCTTTTGTTTTGAAATTTCCACTTGAAAGGAATTGTTCCTTGGAAAAAGCTCCAACATTAACATTGAATTTAATTATAAATACAAAACTAATATATCTAGGCATAATTAAATTACTAAAATTCGATTCAAAGAAGTATAACTCACGAAACAAAAGTGCCAACAATTACAAAATAATAGTCCTCGAATAAAACGAACCTGAAGCACACACACTTCGCACTTCAGCCTCTAACGCTTAAAAAAAAACTCAAGAGAAAACTGCTTTTCACCGTCAATTCCTCGAATCATTAACAGAATTTTCCAGCACTCGTAGGCAACGATTATATATAAAAAGACTCTTGGCATCCCCTATCAGCAGCTTCGTCCCCTATCACCTTTCCCTTTCAGTCTACCCTGTCTCCTCGTATATACCCAACCCCGATGATCCCATCCCTCGCACATATGTCATCGTGATTTCTCCTCGCTCATTTTCCATCTGTTCTCATTCCCTCCCTATCTGTCGTCTCTCGTTAATTTCATGTGTCTCAGCTTTCCGTTCCCTTTTAGCCCCCGCGTCTTCTTGTCATGGGATTTGCGTGCACACGCGATGACATTGTACATTGCGCGTCGAGACAAGAAGCTCCATAGAATTCTTGGGAGAAAAGCGAATTTTGCTCCGATTGTTTTGACTATTTTCAATTATTTCGCCAAATAATTATTTAAATTAGAAAAAATAGTTTTGCAGCGACAGGATCTAAAGCAATGAAAATGAAGGCCTATTATGAAATTGAAAGCTGTGAAATTTTCTCGGATCTAGAGTGCCACGGGCTGAGTCCAGCCAGCTTGTGTTTATGTTTTCGTCCACTGGAGCGCACGTTGCACAAAGGACAGGCTCTCACTTGTTTTGGTTTTACGACCTTCTTTACGCTTCACCCTAAAATTCATCTAGGGTGGCAATAATGTGTACTTTCTTCGGAAAAGCATCCAAACAGCTGCGTTATTTAATTTTAGAGTATACGGGCAGATCCGGTTAAAATAGAATCTTTGTTTTGAAGTAGTTAAACGTGTTTGTTTCCTTTCATTGAACGTTGTTAAAACTTTGAGGTAACTTTGCTAAAAATTTATTCATCTAATCAGATGTTTTATGAATTTTTATTTTCTGCATAAGAAATTTTAGATTTTAAATAAAAAATAATGGAGTAATAAGTAGAAATTGATCGTTTGCTAAATATTTCATATCGAATTAACAATTAAATCAGACGTATCCTACCTGAATAACATTTGAGTTGCTGATCCGTGCATAAAAGCTTTTTTAGATGCACGAGAATAGTTGGTATGCCACTTAATCAATACGTAAGTATACGGCATTGTTTATTAATCCAACTTTATTAGAGAGTCGTAAAAGTTAAGTAATATCATATGCGTGTACGGATTAACTTCATCGGAACGCTCCAGTCAACTAGTTTACGGCCTGTTAAATTAAATATATATAATGCTGCTAATCTGTGATACGCATTTCATGCATATTTAATGTGCATCGTTATAGGTGCTTTCAGTCCAAATTTTTGTCATCATACTTTATTCATTTCCAGCAGTAAAAAGTGGTAAAATTATAATTAAATCGTCTTGTTAAAACTTTCTTTTTTATTTCCTATTGATTTCTTGAATATATAGGTATAGCATAATCGTTTTTATAATCAGTTTTTAGTCTTATTTGTATCATTATCCAATTATCTTTTATTATGTAAAGGACCTTGATCCGTATAATGTTAATAAATAAATAAATAAAAAATAAATTATATTTTATGTAAAATAAAGTTCTCTAAATGTTCCTTATAAAACAAACAAATCAGCAAACACATTTCTTAAGCCTACAATTGTCGTAATTCAGTAACAAAAACCAATTTCACAGTAAAAATCTCGTAAAACAGTTAAGGCGTCGTTTACCGAAACTACATGCAACGATCCAACGTCAAAAGTCTCGCCAAGAAAGTTCAAAAAGTGCACCGCCAAAATAATTATCAGCAATTTTCCTGTTTTATACGTACATATATACGCACGCACATGCAGCAACAACTGCAGCGGCAGCCGCACTGTACAAAAGAGCCGGTCTCTGCAATTGAACGAATCGCGCACACTGCACATATCCACTTTGCACCACGTATACCTCTTTTCCTCTCTTTATACTTCCTCCTTCTCTTCCGCGGGACGCTCGATTCATCAATGAATAATCGGAGCCTTACCATCTCTCTCCATGCGCCACATGATCGATTCGTACACGTATATACATATATATATATCAGCCTGATCGATTCCTGTGTGATATACAGCTGCTCATTGTTCTCTCTCTCTCTCTCTCTCTCTTTCGCTCTCTCTCTCTGGTAAGAGTGTCTATATCCTTTTTCGCGATAAGTGCACTGTACGTGGTGATGGCGGCGGCGCAGCTGTGTGTAATGCATTTTTTAGAGCGAGGAATTACGGGGAATATCGAGAGGGTATCGGTTGTGATTGATGGCCTATCGGATATGCGTTAATAAGTAAGGGTTGAGATCTTTTATCTCCTTTCTCCTTTTATATTCTGTGCGAGGGAGCAATGCGGTCGATTGCTATAGTTTTGGCGCGGGTACGTGTAGTCGATGCAAATTGATATGGAGATAGGATACGTATAGAGTTTCCAATATATGTTTTGGTTGTATGCCAGATAGTCGATAAATGATACTTAGGCGTTTAATGCTAGTTTTAATGTTTTTATTTAGCCTTAAATAGTTAATTTCCTGACCATGAAACTGCAATTAAATTTCAAACTGAGTTCAGGCCACAAGAATTTCTTTCATTAAAGTTCTAAAACATCTGCGACTAGGTATCTGCGATTCTTCAAAACTTTTTTCACCACTACATCTTGTCTTCGGTAAACAATTTTCATTATAACGTATAAGATTTACTAAATCTATAAAACAGTCAGTTCTTGCCTATAATTAACTAATCATCATTTGCGCAAAGAAAAAAAACGATCGGTATTTTACGAGGAAAATTTTAAAGGACTCTTTTAGAGCTCTTGATCTTGATAAACTGCACAGGCGCAATAACTCCGCAAGAGTTTTCATCGCTTTGCAAAGATTTACGAGGGCATTTAATGCTAAACAAGTTTAAAATAAGATACTCGTTACACAAACATATTTTTAACGAGTATTCATTTAAGGAATAAGTCGTTATAGAAAATACCTTAATGTGTCCAATGTATATATATATATATATATATATTATACGAGTTTCAAGGCAGATCTTATCTCATTACGCTAAGAATCTTATAAATACACTTTGGTATTAGGTGAAAATGAGGATGTCGTACGGTCATTGAGCAGCCTCCTTATTACGATCGTTGCATATGACGTAAATGTCGCGATAATAGTGTTTTAATAACACATTTAATTAACTGTTTTAATTACTATCAGTGTTTTTTTTTTATATTAAATTTTTGTTTTCTACAAAAATTTTTTGCACTAGAGCGCATTAAAAATTTTCCGGTTAACGTTTGAATGTGCATTTAAATTCTAATTTAGAATAATTTTACTTATTTATCGATGGAAAATGTGTCCTATTTTATCTTAATCAAAGAATAATTCATGCAGTTTAATAAGCCGAACGGGCTAAATTATTTTCGCTGCTAACGAAAGCTGTCAGTATCATTGACGCCGGGTATCTGAACCCTATAATAAATTTCAAAGGGTACACGGATTTCCGAGTATTCCATAGTTTCCCTCAACAGTCAATAAGCTAAGCTATAATCCTCCTCTGAATAACAAGCTCTCTCTCTCTTTCTCTTTTCAAGTAAGTACAGCGCTGGACGCTTTTACATCGCGCTCTGACAACACGTCTCCGATTTAACAACCCATGACGCGCTAACACATGATAATAATAATATTATTAATGCGCAGAAAAATTCTGTTAGTGACACTCAAGCACATACAAATATCAAATATACACGAATCACTGATGACGGCAGTGTGGAGTGCGCGACTCTCGTTGACTGCTCTACTTCTGATATTGCGCTCGAAGATTATGCTTTTGCGGTACTATTAACAGTCACACCTCTCAATCCATCCAAAAACGGAGGCGGTTCAGGGAGTACAACTTCTCTGTTACTTCATCTTTCCAGCAGCGGATTCATCGCTGTTTTAATGAATGCAAAGACTGAGTTTACTGCGCTAAATTCCAAAGATCTCAATTTAAGCCTTTTCAGTGAGGAACTTGCCTTACCTGCCGCCACGATTTTTATCTACGAATTTTTGGAACAAGCTAAATATAAAAACTTTAAAATTAAAAACAATTGCCAAGAAACTTGGTTTTAAACACATTTGGCACAGGCGGGGTAGGTTCTTTGTAAAAACGCGTGTTGTCGAAAAAGCTTACGTTTTTGCTATCTCCTCTAATCTCCAGAAAATATCTGCTCAATTGAACAATAAATATAAGCATATCAAACATGATAGTAATAGTAAAAATAATGATGTTCTTAAAAATAAGTAACATTAATGTTTTATGTAATGAAACCAAATTGTTTTGTACGTACTGTACACTGTGATATTACTATTAATTATAAGACTGACTTACTGTGACAATTCTCTAGTATTTAAGACTTTGTAATAACGACAAAATTTTATTTTGTTTTATCCGATTTAATTGTATAATCAATATTTTACCATTTTGTAACCAATTTGCAAATAAATTTATATATATCTATCTCTCCCTCTCTCTTTCTCACTTGGCTATAACCAACGACGCAGTTACCTTCCACTCGCGCGCGGGCGAAAACGCAAAAACTCGCCACCGCGTCGTCTCTCTCTCGCTCTCTCACTTCCCACATTTGCGTAGCAACCAATTCTCTCTGTCTATCCATCTCGCTCGTGCGCATATGGTTTTCTCATGACGTCGACGCCGTGTTTTTTAGCTCGACAGTCTCCTATGGTCTAGAACGTGTATATATATGTGTGTGTGTATGCAAGAGAGAGAGAGAGAGAGAGAGAGAGAGAGACCACCTCTCGAAATCTCTAAAAGGCGACCGAATAAAAGGATATATATGTGAGAGACCTCAAGGCCATACACCACACACACTCACAGAATCTTGTCCAAGGGATGAGTCAACCTCTCTTTATAATACACACTGGCAGTTCTGCGCGCGCGTTCGTCCACTTCTGCGCCTGGCAGAAATGTTGTTTTCAATGTATATATGTATATGCGCAAATACCTGAGCGAGAGAGTTGAAAAAATGAATCAGCTCCGACGTGGCGTATTATTACCTAAGCGTGGTGGCGACGCAGGATTCGGCGCTGTAAACAGACAGTGGCGTATATCTACATAGGTACGAGCTGCCGAAAATATTATTCGTTATTTTGGGTGTTTTGACGGGTTGGCGATGGTGAGTAATCCAAGTGGGGATGACGCCGGTTGAGACTTTTCTGGATATCTTTGTTTTGTACGCGTTTTCAGTCGTGTACGTTTAGTCGCGTTTAGTTGTTTGTTTGAACGGTTTGAATCTGTTGCGTTATCTGCGACACGTGTTATGCTAATGAGAACTTTGCTCCATTTTTGATGCGACAACCGCTCTTATGATGATGAATTTTTCGATATGAATTAGTTATGAAAAATAAAGAGTCTATGAATGTTAAAAGCTTTCTTCAACACGAAGACATTTTTTAATTCATTATTCAATCATTATCAAACTCAACATATACGCATAATATAAGTATCATTATAATAAACATCAAAACAGAAGTTAATAAGAAAAGTTATTCAAGCAACTTTCCTTGTTGTTTGTTCATATTTTTACAAACGTTGGCATAAATCCATCTTGCAGAGTAATCGATTGATATCTCATGTAAATGTGTAATGATACGTTTAATTAGACTCCGTGGAACAATCAATAGCCCCTCCCGAATGAAGCATCCCCCCGCAAAACAACTGCACGCTAAGTTTTAAACTCATCTTACGAAACAAATTATCGCTGCCCCGAGTATCAAAACTCACAAAGTGCAAACTTATCGCACACAATCCGAAAAGTGTAAAAAAGATATTATACCCGTACTGGCATCACATCACCTACATCGAGAATCCTGTTCCCCGCATCATCTCGAGATGCATTGTGCATCGTGATGGCAATCAAGCTATCTTCACTTCTACATTATGCTCTTCTGTTTTTTCCGCGCCCAAGGAAAGTCATCTTCCAAGAAGATCTCCGCACACGCGGAAATACTCTATAGCTACGGTCGAGGCGCTGCACACATGCACAATGCGCAAAACGAGGAAAAAAAAGGAGTGCGCGAGAGAAAAAAAAATAGCGCGCTAGCTCGAGCATAGAGGCGCCACGGACTGCGGGAAATTCCTCCATCACGCAACGCAACACACGCCAACTATGATATATCCTCTACTGTATAGACGATGCTCGCACTCCCACACATATATACACGCAGGGGGAAAAAGACAAAAGGCCATGTGACTCTGTGTGTGTTATGCGCTTACTTGGCGCATCACGCGATAAAGCGCGAGTATGTGTGTGTTGAGCTAGTCTACGAGTAGCGAGTGGGTGTACGGGTGGGTGGTTACGGACGTGCGCTATGGCTTATGCGCGTGTAGCTGGAGCTGTAACGTGGATGTTATATGTACGCGGGGAAGGGACAATGTGTGGATCTGAAGCGGGAGGTACACGAGCTTGTATTGGCGAGAGAAGGTGGAAACTGAGCGTCGTTGGTCAGGTTGATTGTTTTGTTTCGGGGCACTTGGATTTTGTTATTTTGCGGGGGGGAACGAGACGAATAGTTGGTAGATCTTTCAAGTTAAACGATAATATTTAAGAGCTTGAATTATTCAGATTATTTTATTCTTCTCCATCATTACTAAAGAGCTGTGATTGTTTTTGATGATGCTTATAGATGTCCTAGTCCACCGCAAAGACAACGTTTACCACACGGCTTTCACGATTTCAATATAAAGTTTTTCAGTCACAAGCTCGAGATTAATTTCTCCGCGCAAACATATCACCACGATTGACAAGATTCACTTGAAACATCCTGCAATCATCCATGCAGCAAATCTGTAATGCCAAGTATAAAAATATTCCCTCCAACTTTTCAATATCCTGGCCTCCCATCTCCAAAGCTAAACTGCCCAAAGAGCAGCAGCAGCGGCGAGAATAATAAAGGAAAAAAAAACAGCGGTATAAAAGATCCATAATAGCCATCTCCGCGCGAGGTGAGATCGTCCAGAAGTATATAAGTAAGTAACGTATAGAGGGAAACGAGTCTCGTGTGCGCACGAAAGAAGGAGCGACTCGCAATGCTTATCTAGGCTCCGACTATACGCTTACACACACACACACACACACACACACCGTCAACTCGAGATTCAGAGAGAGAGAGAGAGAGAGAGAAGGAAGAAGGCGCGAGTATATAGCGCTCGCGCACACGCACACCTACGCGACTCGCACAGCCTCGAGCTGCGGGCGGCGTGCACACGTTGCATTACGTCATCTCTTCTCTCGCTCGTTCGCTCGCTTATATACAGGCTGGCGCGCGAGAGCCAAGGGAAAAAGAAACTAACTCCGCCGCTGACCTACTAAAAAGCCCGTCCTTTTCTCGCGCTCGTTGCGCTCTGCTCTGTGTGTGTGTGTGTGCAGTGGCGTATGTCTGTATATTATATATATACACACTGGCAGCGAACGTTTCTCCGCCGCACGTCTTCGCGAGAGAGGCAGCAGTTAGAAGGCCTTCTTCTTCTTCTTCGTCTTCTTCTTCTTCGTCTTCGTCTTCTACTTCTTCTCTCCCTCTTTTGTCGACGTCGCCGCGTCGTTTTCTTCCTCTTGTTCTTCTCTATCTACTTCTCTCCGCAGAGAGAGAGAGAGAGAGAGAGAGAGAGAGAGAGAGAGAGAGAGAGAGAGAGAGAAGGCGGCACTTTTCGTGTTATAATCGTTGGCAGTTATACAGGAGCTGCCGCCGCTGCCGCGGCTCTTACTTCTTTCACGATGCTACGAGAGAACGGGATGGTTTATTTTGGACGATGAACCGTTTTACGGGGGGGTTGCGTGCCAGCCGTTGGATTTAATGGCGCTTTTGTCTGGGAGACGCTGTGATTAATTCGCTGGTAAATTTAGCGTATAGAGTGTTCGGGGTACAGCTTCCTGATTTCCGATTGGTATCGCATCGAGTAGAGCAATTTTGGTGGAGATTTCGGGTTTGACTTGGTTAGCAGTTGCTGAAATTTTCTACAGTCGATAGCTGCAGAATGCTTTCCTAGTTTAGTTGGGAACGAAGCCAAGTTTATATAGAATCATTCCAATGTAAACTGGGAAAAGTCAAAATATAGATAGGATAAGCTTCGACAAATGGTTTGTCTATCACCAGCTTCCGACCAAATAGGAATTTTCACTGTTTTTCTCACGCCAGGAACATTTTACTATTTTAGTCAGTTTAGGTATTTGTTAGTATTATACTTTAGATACACTGATAAACAAAGGCATTCTTTTTAAAAGTTATTGAGGAATCACTCACGAAAATATATTTTAGATCTATTTTGTTTATTTTAATTGATATATTTGGTTGAATAAAAAAGTCATTGAAGTCATTATTCCCACTAAGCTTGATAATTTTTTTAAAGATGAGATATTCGCCGTGTAGAAAAATAATTTAAATAGTTCATGTTTCAAAAGCGATTGCAAACAACACTAAAATGATTCAATTTCTGAAAGGTTTGCGTTTCTAGATAATTGCTTCATGATTTTCTAGGCTTTGGCATATTCATAAATATGGATATAGTTGTCTACCTGCAATATTTTAATCCTTTCGTAAATTATTTCCATGTTATTTCTTACTTATTTCCTACTTATACTAAATTTATAAGTGCATATTGCCAATGACATCAACATGACGACAGCTTTAGACAATTTCTGAGTTATATCGTACAATTACATTATATCGTTAGGCATTCAAAAATTTTTTTTCAATAAACCGATGTCATTACAACAGTCGGTATATATGTTTCATTCATAAATACCTGAAATTTAACTTTGAAATGTATGGAAATCATGCTGCCCGAGAATAAAATAATGCAAACAAAGTAACATAACAACATTTTTCCTTTCATACAAAATATTTCTTTCAAATAGTTAAAAATTGTTCATTTTTTTACAACAAAATAATCTTAAACCCTCGACTACTATACTCAAGACATAACTACTCATGTCCGTCAGAATTCAATCAAATTATACCCCAGACACAATTCCTCCTCCTCTCGAACCAAATGGAAAAAGAGCCATCGTCAGCGCCGAAAGCGCTTCGCCCTCCCTCCCATAATTGAACCAAAAATAAAAAATTTGTAACGTGAAAAGCCGCGAGCACGCACGAAATCCAATCAACACCAACGGCCAAAAAAAGCTTCTTGCTTGCACACGCGGTGCCACAAAAAGACGAGAGAACGAGAGAAGCGACGGTGGTATAAAAAGAAACGCGAGAAGGGGAAATAAATAGCTGCGGCATCGTCGTCGTCGTCGTCGGAGGCGGCGGCGTCGGCAGGAACAGTTCACCACCCTAAACCAAAAGTTACGCCGCGGTGACTTGGGTTGGCAACGCATGAATACCTTCTTTGTTCGGGGACTTCTCCCCCCCCCCTCCTCCTTCTCCCCCTCCCTCCTTCCCTCCCTGCTGCCCTGTATATAAGACCCCTCGGCTCGGCGATCGCTTTTCTGCCTCCTTCCCTTTTACGTAAAAGCGAGGGGCCCCTTTTGTTGACCAAGGGGGAGGCCGACGAGATGAAAAAAAGCAGAGAGAAAGAGACAGAGAGCGAGTAGAAGGAGAGAGAGAGAGAGGGAGAGGTGAGGGACCCCAAAGGAGGGCCCCCTCTCACTCGATATTATTATTGTTATACCGGCGGCACTTTCTCGGGGCATTAGAGTGGAGAGCAGGTTCATGTGGACGAACAGGTAGATGTTGTAGCTGCTGATCCTCTACGTTCTATGCTACTCTTGGATAGAAAGGGTCTATTTCGATTTCCAGTCTTTCTCTCTCTCTCTCTCTCTCTCTCTCTCTCTCTCTCCCCTTCTTGTGTGCATGTTTTTTTATCTTTTTTTACCTCTATACTTCTACTTCGCCTTCTTCTTCTTCTTCTTCTTCTTCTTCTTCTTTCACTCCCTCGATCGGTTGTAGTCTCTCTTTTTCGATCTTTTTTCCGTTTCTCCCTTGATCGCTTGTGCTCGGTTTCGTCGTTTCTTTTTGCTTTGGTCGTTCGGGGGTCTGACTGTGCTGAATGTATTTTTGTTCCTTGGGGTACGTTGGGGGTGGGAGGATTTGTAAGATGGGATATCGCAGAGGGGAATTAATTAATTTCGAAGAACTCAGGGTAAGAGCGATGATGGGAGATTTGAGTTTTAATATTAATAGGCTGGCTTTTAATCAAATTCATTGCGGATTTCGTGAATCGGAATTCGTAGAAGATTAGTAAGCTTTATCAAGAGGTTGATTTTTTTGAATTCTTAGAGTTTCAATGTTGTGATTTAGATCCAGTGACTTTAGTCAAGAATAAAAATCCACATATAAAATGAAATTAGTGTCTATTTTTATTTTTTATTTCTTCAAGTTTTATCATACAAAATGGTTAAAATCACATGAATTTTCAGAAGTTACGTAAGCAAATTCATTTAAAAAAGTCGCTTATCCGATTCTGTAATTAATAAAAATCAATGAATATAATACATCAAAATACGATTACTATTATGCATTGCCACTTGGTTCATCGTCGATATCTTTGTTTTCACGAGCACATTACTTGAACTCAAATATGTTAAAAACGTCAACGAATGATCGATAAAACACGATACAAAACGAAGCAGAAAATCTTCTAATTAAAGACTGAAAATTCCTGTAAAATAAAATTATAGACACTTAACAACGCCATTCCCATTCTCTCTCTCTCTCTCTCTCTCTCTCTCTTGCTCTTTCTTTCTCCTTCTCTGGCCTCAATAAAGAGCAAGATGGTTGAGCAGCGTTTCGTTTCCTCATCTCCCTCTCTCCATTCCCCGTCTTTCTCTCTCTTTCTCTCCTCGGCCATTAAGTCGCACTTAAAGTCTCGAACCCCCGAG
The DNA here is from genome assembly GCA_900490015.1 of Megastigmus stigmatizans. NCBI lineage: Eukaryota > Metazoa > Arthropoda > Insecta > Hymenoptera > Megastigmidae > Megastigmus > Megastigmus stigmatizans. Next base: position 15,244 of record UELV01073981.1, read on the forward strand.
CGCCTCGGCTCCCTCTTCAATGGCCTTCCTATTCTTCTCGCTCGGCCTGTGAAGCCGAGGCCTTCATTTATCGCTCCCTCTCTCTTTCTCTCTCTCTCTCTCTCTTTCTTGCGAGAGCTCGCGCCTATATATATACACGCCCGTACCCTACAGTATTCTCTTCTCTCGCTCTCGAGAGTTTGTAAACTTCCGTAATCGGCTTCGCCAGAGAAAGCCAGCGGGGGACGTGCAGCGGCTGACTTCTTCTTGTGCTGACTCGACTTCGGGAGCGCGGAGAGCGAGATATATATTCTGACCCGGGCGCCGAGGCAGTTTCGACACAGTTCACGGGGAATTTTCTTGCTGCCGCGTGTGACGCTCCGTGGACTTGGTATAATGCATGCCTGCAGATTCGAGGACATCCGAACGGGTTGGTTTATTTGCTTTGTGTGTATGCACGCTCGCCGCTGATGGAATTAGGTGTGACCGCTTGTCTTATTTGTTCAAATCGAATTCCATTTTAGGTTTCTGTTCAAATCTTGGAATCATTATACAATAAAGTTTTCCATCGGGTTTGTATATAAGAATTTTGATGAATTTATTTTATGATTATTCAATGAGCATTTTAAATTTACACAAGTTGGAAGCAAGCTTTGATGGTACGATTGGTTAGATTCTACAGGGAGATTACTATACTCTTTTATAGATAAAATGATAATGACAACACCGTAACGTGAACTTTGAATAAAATAAAATAACTTATTTGTTAGTGAGTATTCCAACTACCAACTAACCTTTGCGACCAAATTAAATTTTTGAATAATCGAGAAAAAGTAGGTAAGGGTTAACTAAACATTATGCACATTCCTTACACAATGAAACAGAATACAAGACGAATAGAAATTAAAATATTCCTTCAAAGTTAGTAATTATGCTTTTCAGCATTTCCGTAATAAAGTCAAGTTTACACGATCGACCAGCGCATAATCGAATGCTTCTTCCTTCTATAAAAGCCTTCATAAATTTGAATAACCCCTCGGACTTTGAAACATTGGTATGAACCCATTTCAAAGTCAAAACTGTCCTTTACAAAAAAAAAGGGGGGAAATAAAAACAATAAATTCCATGAAGCACGCATATCGATACGAAAAACAAACGGAACCGAACCCCTTCGATCATCACAAGCCTATAAATTATTCCCATTAACTCTTACACACACACACACACACTCACCCTTCGTTAGATCGGCAATCTCCGCTTTGAAATTCACGCGTGTCCCCCTTTCGCATATCACGCGTACATGCACGCACACACACGCGCGCGCGCACGAGCGCACAGGAGGTAATTTGAAAAAGCATTCGCGCAGCAGGGCGAGGCGACGTTCGCCAATTTCCTCTCGGCGGTGCATGCATTATAATGCTCGCTCTCTCACAAAGGTCCGAGGGTTGCAACAGGTTGTTCCACGGGCGCTCGCTTCTCCGCGCGGCGTAGCCTGGAATTTGTTCTCTCCCCCTCCCCTACCTCTCCCCCTCTTTGGCTTTCGATGTGTATAGCGATGTAAAAGGGACTCTCTTCCCTCCCCCTTTTTCCTGCCGCGCCGGGCGCGTGTGCGTGTGCACGTGTTACACTGCACGAATAACCGGTATCCTGTATAGTGTGCAGCTTGGCTCGCTCGAGCAAAGAAGGGAAGAAAAGGTTGCTCTTAAGGGAGGTCAACCTTGCGCCTTGTAATGAATATACCCGACCGTCTTTTCCTCTTTTTTCCCCCTTAATATATGGGTAAGTATATGTATGAATTATTCGTTAGTCGTTGGATTTATGGAATTTCCTTTTGGGGAGAGGCTCGAATTGTTGGCGATGGGGCGAAGTGAACGTTGGAGTTGTCTTACCGGTTTTTTCTTTCCTGCTTCTTTTAGAGACAAACTTGGGATGGCTTTGATTTTTTCATCGCATGAAATACCTGTATATACTATCTCTTCTTTTAAAAAAAAAGAAACAGAATCAACGAGCTATATAAAGGTTGAATCTTCGATACGAATTAAAATTATGCTTTATAATATGTATTCGAGCTTTTTATATTCATTTTTATATTCAGCGTGTATTTTTATCTAGTTTTTATTACTGCAGTATTAAAACTGTTGTCTTAATATTGAAATAATGTTACAGTCCAATCGCAATACTAAATCTTTCAGGCTTTTCAAATTCTATTACATTTTTTAAAATCAATAGCTATTTTCGTACGCATCAGAAGCTCTAATCCGTCTAGCAAATGAAATTAAAGAGGGGCGATAAAGAAACGATAAAGATAAGAAGAAACAGTCGTGGCTACCCTGGGAAAAAAAGGAACGCCTACAGAGGGTGAAACGAACACAAACATTATATACACTTAAGTTCCAAACGAAAGAAAAAGTACGTTACAGGTCGAAGCATTATTTCCAAGACGGTTTGTGTGCCTCCGAAGAGACACGGGCAACTTAAGGGTGTGCGCATCGGTGTTTTTTTTCCCCCAGTCGATTCTCCACGAAGATAAGAGTCACGCCGGATGCTACGGATTCTATAGTCGTCCGAAATGATTTTCTCGCACGTTGTAACGGAAGACTTGGTCTTTCCACGGTTTCCTTCATTTTCTTCACTTTTTTCAGAGGTTTTTTTCGTTGGTCGATTAACTTCTTTTAATATAGGGCATTGCGTACTCATGCATATATATTATGTTAAATTATTAGGAATATCGTGTTAAACAACTCGAGAAACAACTTCTGCTGCAGATTTTAATGTTGATCAAAACGTTTATGAAATGGTACATACATTTCGTTTTGGAATACAAAATCGTAAAAATTCAACGTAACTCGTTCAACTCAAGCCATTTTCTCCAGGCCTCGCATATAAGCTCCAAGTGTTATAACGAAGGTATAGAAACGCACCTATACCGGTCATAACATTTAGACGACAAAAAAAGAAACATAGCTGCTACGTATACTCGAGTGCGGTACAGCGCGATTTCTAGGACGTAAATAGCTCAGAATAATTCTTCATTGAGCGCTCGATCGTATAGCGGCCTTATCGGCACACACGCATGTTTTGAAGAATAGACGCTGGGAAATCTGAAGTGTGGCGCTCACCTGTGTGTGTGTATGCCTGCATGCGCCTCTTATCGCTTCGGGCTTTTCTCGCTCGTGTGCTAACTCGGCACATATACGCGCGCCTGCCTGCCGCATATGCACCTTTTATTTAAGAAAATCGACTGCCAGGCGCACGCGCGCGCTTTTTGTCGGACGAAGCAATTTTTCTGCGAGCCCGAAGAATCCACTTCGCGCTTTGCTTTGTTCGCTGCTGGTGTATTTAACGCTTTCGTGAATTTTTAGTCGCGGGTGTATCCAGGAGCTGTTTTATCGCTAGTGCAATTTGAGTTTACAGAAGTAACGCAGTTTTCCTTTAATATGACCATCTCGATTATTTATACGACATTTCGTCTCACGCGCTCAACCACCCGCCTTTTTTCTCACGGATTTCCTCAATCAAAACATAAACAGTCACACGCCATAAACACGACTAACAAAATAATTTTAGCCCTTGCCCTCCACAAAATAGGGTCGTACCCTTTAATGCATATTTAATCCGATTGTCTGTTTTCTATAGTCACACAATGCAACCTGTTGGGCACTAGTGACAGGGAGAGAGAGGGAGAGAGGCAGAGAGAAAAAAAATAAATCTGTTTCCCGGCGGTTCGCGCGCCGCACCTGAACGCGTTTCATGGGTGTCAGGTGACTTTCACATCCCCTTTTAAATCAGGTAAGCAGTAGAAGCAGCAGCAGCAGCAGCAGAACACCTGCGCGACCGCCGTGCATCGCAGGCTATAATCCCTCGAAATCGGAAAAATCAACCGAGCGTATCCCGTCATCCCTGGCTGGCACGGAACTCGATATACAAAAGCGAGCACCGTAAAAAAGAAATAGAGAGAGAGAGAGAGAGAGAGAGAGAGAGAGAGAGAGAGAAAGAAAGAGAAATGAACGGGAAACTCGCTTGTTTTGCTGGGGACTATACACTATTTCGTTCACACAATTAGTCGGACTATTTCATTAAAACGTTTCCTCGCGTTGCATAATAAGTCAAACGGCGGCACGACTGTCGAATTGCTTATATAGCGACTCTCTCTCGCGCGAACCCCACTATACGACTGCTATACGTTTGAGCGTTTCGAATGATGATGTTTCTCCGAAATGATTGCCACTCTTGCGACACACGAGAGCAGCGTTTATTAATAGCTTTGCACTTTATGTTCATTTTGCAATTTATTGGTGATTTGCTCTTTCAACGCGCTGAAGACAATATTTTCTCGAAAGACTGAGAGTCCTATACGAAATAATGTTAGCGAATAAAAATTTTTCGAAATCATTTTATTGGATTAATATGTGTGACCTATATTGGTCATGATTTTGAATGATTAGTAAATTTAAACCAGAGAGCAATTTTTTTTTTTTAATAAGTAAATGTTCATATTAAGCTTGGTTAACCGTAACATACACGCCACCTTGAATTTAAATGAACACATGCAACGGTGGCCGACTTCAAAAGATACACAAAATTAGATAAGAAGCCGAAATTGTAAAATTGGTTTTATCTCCTGGCCCAGGCTAAACCCGAGTAAACTCAAAAGTCATCCGAAAAGCACTGGAAAATCTAAAGCGCGCAGCTCTGCTTAGACTCGCGATCCAGCCATTGTGCACGTACACAAAAGGGAGAGAGAGAGAGAGAGGGAGAGAGAGAGAGAGAGAGAGAGAGAGAGAGAGAACGAGAGAGAAAACTAAATGGAAAAAATCTCGTAAAAGCAGCCTCGCCCGGGACGTAGAAAGAAGGAACAAAAACGTACAAGGAAGCTGCTCACATAGAGAGAGAGAGAGAGAGAGAGAG
>UELV01073981.1:20150-43962 GCA_900490015.1 Megastigmus stigmatizans
GAGAGAGAGAGCTGTGAGAGAGAGAGAGAGAGCCGAGTGATAAAGTAGAAAGCTCGCGCTCGGCGCACAGTCAAGCACCCTAAGTTCACGCGTTATTTAGCAGGCAAGCGCCTCCACACACACACACAGGCAACCCTGGGTGTGCGCGTGTGCAGAGCACGTCTCCTCTAAAAATCCGTACAGAGTCAAGACGTCGAGCGTCGAGAAAGAGAGAGAGAGAGAGAGAGAGGGAGAGAGAGAGAGAAGAGAAGAACCCCGCTCGCGCGCACAGCAGAAAGCCGTATAGGAGCGAGAGAGCGAGAGAGCGAGTAAGAGAGAAAGAGAGGTAAGGCTCGAGCCTTGACGTAAAGGCGAGAGATGTGGGAGCGGCGCGGCGTACAGCGTCTCGAGGGTTCAACGAACCCGCGGCCCGCCGCCCGCCGCCGCCGCCGCCGCCGCCGCCGCCGCCGTCGCTTAGCCACGGACATACTCTACACCATTGTTCCAAGACCCGTGGAAAAAGGAGAGACACACCGACACACAGAGACCGATGCACGCGGACCGAGGCGAACGCGAGAGAAAGGGAGCGAGCTATCTCTACTACCCCGGCAGGCAGCGCGCGCGACTCCCATATTATACGCGGCTCTTACACCCAAGATTTTCGGCTTACCGAGTCAGTACGGATCCCGAGAATTTTCTTCCCCTTCCCACCTTCACCTTCACACACTTGTTCGTGGCTTGGATTTACGAGGAGTCCAGGACTCGCCGTCCTCGTTTTATGAGAAACGCGTTTAGAGCCGTGGGATGTATATGTATATTCGGGTTTCAGGTGGAAAAGCGAGATTTTTCGGGCTGGTTATTGGGAAGGTATCCGTCGCGGCCGGTGTCTCGTTGCCAGGTTATTTATCGTGCACGTGCAGTACGACGCGCGAGTGGTTATAGGGTTACAGACGCGGGATCGGGAGGCTTGTTTATAGGGTGCGTGCCTCGATTTGGTGGGCTGGACGGATTTTCTTTTTCTATCCCGCGTATGGCAGCAGCAGTGGGGATGATTTTTATGAGAGCCGAGCGAGATTTGTGGGAGGAGTGACGATCCGTGGCTCTGCCGTGGCTCTTTCGATCGGAGGGTGAGATTACCGACGTTATTCGGAGTGTGTGGGTTTCTTTTGATGGGAAAAGGGCTCGGACGATTCGTGAAGGCTTGTTTAACTGGACAAACGGATTTCAGGTCAACGTCCTTGTATATATACTTGTGCCCGGAACATCTATTGGTCACTTGTAGACTTGTGCCATTCGACCATGTCACTGACGTTATCGACTATCTAAACTGAACCATCATATAGATATTATCCACAGCTAGAATTTCCTCCAGCTTTAGTAGAAATAAATGACATGATTAAATTCAGGACGCCTCCTGAAATTAATAACGACAGACCTTTCTCTCTAACTTTAAACAAGATATAATACATAACTTATCTGTATCCTTCATCCTATGCTTTTCCTAATTAAGGAATTGTTCCCTTTCCATCTCTCTAGCCAATCCCCTGATCATCTTCTGTAATACAAAAGGAGCAGCAGCAGACCTCAACCGCTCATAAAAAAAAAATAAAAAAAAATAAGGAAACCGAATCCATTTTAATAACCATCACGTGTACAGATCAAGACGAGGGGTATTCGCCATAGAACCTCGTGAACCCTTGTCTTTCTCTCTCTCTCTCCTTTTCCTTTTTAACGTTCGTCCCGTCCCGAAAGTGGCAGTGGCAGCAGCAGCAGCGGCAGCAGCACGTGGGTGTGTCGTAAATACTCTCGGTGAGCTGCGCTGTACTCGGTGAAAGGGTGGCTCGATCAAGATCTGATTTTACGGCGCGCGCAAGCGGGAGAGAGGGAGAGAGAGAGAGAGAGAGAGAGCTAGTGCGAGCGAGCGAGATAGAGGATGATGTTGCCCTCCATATCCAGTGCTCGCGCGCAGAGAGAAGAGAGGAATCCACCGACACACGAGAGAGTCTGCGGGCTGCACGATGAGGCGCAAGAGAAAGCTTCGGGTTCCTTCTATCTAGTCCCTCTGAGCTGCTTCGAGGGGTCAAAGAGTCCATCTTTTTTCCTTATTCCCTCGTGGTACGCTCGTGGATTGCCTTCACGCGCATATACATATATACACGGCCTCTGTAGGTATATAGGTATCGCGGAGAAGAACAACTTTCATTAAGCCTGGCTTCGTTGATTTTTCCGATAACGATTGGAGGTTTTAATTGATTTGGCTGGCTGATACCGATGCGGTATATATTTTCAGATTATTGCTGCGTTTGGCTTCTTCTGCGCGTATGACGCAATTCTTGCTTTACCAAAAACTGCTCGATCATTAACCTATAGGTATATTATAATCTATGATAAATGTTTGCGCGATATTACAAAATTTAAAAATAATTAATCGCTTCTCGATAGTGGCGCGCTGCACACCGGCTGCAAATTCAAATTCATCCTGAATCATTTTCATAAATTTGCACGCGCGCATTAGGCCGACGTGCGGGGATTACATAATTGAAGGCGTGCACGCGACAGCTTATACGATATTTCATAACGATTTTCATTAATGGTTGTGTCGCGAGCGTCTATCTCGATGATATAAATATCAATGACAATTTCGTAGGCGCTATTCATCTGGAAGTCCGAACACCTGTCTTCCACTTGCGAAAAAAGTGGTGGCTATAGTTGCATTTGATTTTGTATAAGCATTCCGAATCTCATTACCACTCGTCGCAAATCGGATGTTCGAATACTCCACAAGTTTGGAATTACATCGATAAATGAATCGGTCAACTTGTTTCATTTTCTAAATAGTTTTCTAATAACATGATAATGACTAATTTTCCCCTTTGACGTAGGAAAAATTTAGTTGAGTCAACCACTCATCATATACAAACCCAAGCAAACGCATAATCCTTAATTGAAAAGTGTAGCCCGCGACACATTAAGAATCGAATCAGGATTCACCCTAACGGTATGCATCGTTCACCACCACAACCAACCATACACACACATACACATACATGCGCGCGAGCAGCTTTCTCGCGCGCATTCCTTTCTCTCTCCATCTACAAAGCGTAGGTACATATACACAGAGAGGCCCTCGGCAGGCTCAGAAACGCTGGATTACGAAATCCTCCGAAAATCCAGATTAGGACACGCGGGCTTGTATCTCCATACCCCCACCGCAGAGTGTACACACACACACGCACACTACAGAGTCAGAGAGAGGGAGAGAGACGAAACGCAGCAGCGAGTGCGGCGCGCTATGTATAGGAGAGCGAGCGCGCGCTCGTTACCGTTAAACTGACTTCCGGCTACCCACCTACCTACCTACCTACCTACTTTCATCCTCGTGGAGGAGCGATCGCCCGGTGCGCGAGGCGCGAGAGAGTGCGTCGAGCGAGTGCACCGCAGTCTCGCGAGCCCGCGAGAGATACGACGCCGCCGCCGTCGCGGCCAATCGACCAACCCGTTCATGGAGAGGATCAAGCGGCCGCATGCCATAATTCCTTTTCCTTCGCGCTGCATCGCTGTTAACGCCCCGTGGCTGCGGGAGAGGACAGTTTCCCTTGGACGCCGTCGATGACTGCTGGACGATCCGTTATTTCAAAAGATCGTGGGACATTCGAGCTCGCGCTCATTATTTACGAGCGATGAGACGCTAGTCGACTTTTTATATGGGGGTTTCGGATTTATATTATAAAGAAGGTTCCTTTTCGAGGGTCTTTACGAGGTTTTTCGGCTTATATGTGGGTTACGTGCGACGATCCATAATAAGGGGAGATGGATTCGAGGCTTTCTGCAGGCTCGAAGGCTCGCATTGAATGTGAGTCACATTTTTAGTGTAAGATACGATTTTGGGCAAGTACATTGTATAAAGGGTACCATGATCTTAAAATGTTGAATTGATCGAACCGAATGTCCTGTTTTTCCAAAAATGAACCGACTTTCCAAGTTACGGTTAGACCAATAGCCATTATTTTAAAGCAATTTAAGGTTGTATTCAGATACTACAAAATCAGTATAATATATTCTTAAAAACTGCACGTTGCAAAAAGACAGTAAATTACCAAAGTTACAACTGAAACCATCGATAAAAATAAGAGCAAAGTGTAAGCATCTGCGGTGTCGATTGTGAAAAAAGCTTCCAGCAACCCGAAAAACTACACGTACCGCGCCAGAAGCGAGATCGAAAGTAGCTGCAGTGTGCACACGAAAAGAATCCACGCGTCATCCCGTAAATTACAGTCGAAAAAAGCTACGAGCCGAGCGAGGTAAAAAAAAAAGAAATCTTTCGAAATTCCACGGGTAGAACTTGAATTCCAACGAAAAGTCTCAGTTACACCTTTCCCTCGGCAAACAGACATGTAAAAAGGGAGCTGGGAGTGATAAGGCTCGAGGAGAAGTAAAAAAAGAGGCTCAAGAGAGAGCGAGAGGGAGAGGGAGAGAAACCGCTCCATCGCACAAGAAAAAGATATAGACCCCGGAGCGAGCGAGAGAGAGAGAGAGAGAGAGAGAGAGAGAGGAAAGAGCCGGACGCGCAGAGAAAGGAAAGAAAATGAGAGAGGGGGAGCGAGGAAAAAAGAGAGAAAGCGCGCGAGCCACTCGCGCACTTATATATACATATAGCAGGGTCGAGGCGCAAGTGGGCTGTTGTACGCGCGCAGAGCGGCTCGTTGGCCGACGTCGTCGTCGTCGTCGTCGTCGTCGTCGTATATGTATATACTTGGCCATCGCAGGCTCGGCTTCGCGCTTACACGTATACATATATATACGCGTGTGTACCCCCGTACTCGTTCAACGACCCCGCGACGAGCGCAAACCTCGCGCTACACACATGCACTCACCGACAACTAGCGACTCGATCTTCTTCTTCTTCTTCTTCTTCTTCTTCTTCTTCTTCTTCTTCTTCTGTCCGGCTCTCTCTTCCTTTATGGCTCTGCGCGTTGACGTTGGCACCGCGTGTGGGTGCCACCGGTAAAGGGCCCCTTGTCCCTCCCCTACTTTAACCCTCATAATTCGGTTCAAGCTTCGCGATGCTGTACATCGACCGATTCCACGCGCTTCATAGGACGAACTTTGTGCGCGGTGGAACTAAAAGGCTTGAGAGAAATATCAGAGTGACAGCAATTTGGATTAGAACGCAACGGAAATAGTTGATGCGGCACTAGGATTTCCTACGAATAACTGATTTAAATGGAAACGACATTGTACTTGCGGTACTTTATTTAATTAGGTACCTGCGATAATGGAATAGTAGAAAATTGCACGTTCAAGCGCGCGTTAACTAAAAAGTAGCTGGAAAATACAATCCGTACGCCGATAACATTCGGTCGGCGGAAAAACTGGTGGCTAATTTTTAGGCACCATTTAGCCATGTGCAACTGGTGATTCCCCTTCCATTCGACCAAATAGCTTAGTTGCTCGAAATTATAGATCGAACGAGAGAAAGACAAAATGAGAGAGAGAGAGAGAGAGAGAGAGACCATTCGCCAATGGCATATCGTGGCCATTCACGTGGTACGAGCAACGAACGCCAACAGGTGTTTTCCTCGCTGATGCCTCGCGGCCTCTCAATGAAAGCCCAAAGCCCCGTATTCTGGCCACCTATAGGGCGCCACGCGCTGCTGCTGCTGCCGCTGGCGCACCGCTCTAATTGAGAAATCGCGCCCCGCTTTTGTCTGTGTGTGTACGTGTGTGTGTGTGTGTGTGTGTGTGTACCGCGCCATTGTGGTTTTCATTAGCTGCTCTCTCGCCGACGATTCTTTGGATTTTGAATCGCTGCTTTATAACGAAAGCTGCATAGTAAATTCGCGGGAAATGGCTTTGGGAAAATGGATTTTGCGCGCTGATGCGTTCGTGCGGTTTGCGGTACATCATGTCGGATTTGGAAAATATAATTTTCCAAAATATTTGAAATATACGTGATTTTGAATGAATGGAGCTTAAACGGAATACGTGCGGTTGCAGCACAAGTTGACAAATGCATGCACAAACCACGATCTTGAAAATTCTAAAGCTAATAAATATTTAGCAATTAATTTGTGAAATCAAAAAGTTTAAATGTCATTGGACAGTAAAACAATTATTATAATAATATTATATAGATGAAATATCATTCACTCATCAACGCTATGAACTTCAGATAAATTGCTTTGAAACGAGAGAATAATCAATCTTGGCAAAATCTTTTCGCGGTATCGCATACATACGCAGGCAAAATCATCTAAGAGCGACCAAGTTGCAAAAACGTATAGACCAAGGGAAAAGGCGCTGCAAGTTCGCCAAGCCACTTTGCATGTGTAAACAACATCGAGTGGTTCACTTGACTACTAAGCAACGGCTTTGCATCTCGGTAGCCATCTGATGACTGCTGCACTTGGCTCGCTGCATGCGAGATTTTAGATTTTGATAATTTCGAAAGGCCGCTTGTCTCTATTATTTATTGTCTGAGAAAAAATTCGAAATCGTGGCGAAAGTCTGCGCGATTAATTCTACACTGTGTTTGTTAAAATATTGGTGATGAATAATTTAAGCTGTATATGTAATACATGTAGTATCATAATTTAACAGAACAATCTTCTAATTGCATTTTAAAATTATTTTATGTGATGATATTTACATTTATCGAAATAATAAAATATCTTTGCAGAATTATCTGTCAAACATTTTTTCTTTATATACAGTTCATTTTCTAAGATATTAGAAATTGCGTACGAGAAAACTATCAGCAATTTAAAGCCAAAAGTCTTATCATCATAAACCAAAACCCGCAAGAAAGCATTTTAAAATCACACGCATCCAGACAAAAGTCTCATTAAAACCACATCGATTCGGGCTTAATCACATGTATCCCTATATATCCTCGTCCCAAAAAAAAGAAGAAGGCTCTACGCTATAACCAGTTCAGCAGATCCATAGAAATATACCCAAGTGTCGATCCAACAGAAAGTCAATGCTCGAATATCCCGTTAATTCCCATCTCCCCAGTCTCAAAGAAAAGTGCGCGCGGAAAAACCAGAAGAGGGAAAAAAAGAAGAAGAGAGACACAGCCAGCGAGAAAACCTCGAGAGAGTCAGCATCGAACGAGAGAAGCAAAAGAAAAATTCCTGGCCACTTCTCGCGACGACGCAAGCTCTCGCTTCCGCGATCGAAGCTGCGCGCGCGCGCGCGCACACACACACACACACATCACGCGCGTCTAATATAAAGTACATATATATATATATACAGATATAAGAGGGGTACATAACGCGTGAAATCCACTTGACGGTCCCGTCGTTATTCTCGCGTCCGAAGAGGCCGAGAAGAACTCTCCTACTTTACTCGTAATTAAGGGCAATATCTCGTAAAGGAGCGATTCCGGCCTCGGCTCGAACGCTTCACTTTATCTCTCTCGCTCTCTCTGTGCTCTCTTTCTCTCTCTGTTTCTCGACAGGCGTGCCGAGCGAGGGTGAAGCGACTCGTAAACGCATGTAAGAGAGATTCGACGTGGAATGCCAAGAGGAGCGATGCGCGCGCGCGTGTCTCGAATTTCCCCTCGTGCGACGAGCTTATGGTCCGATGGCTTTAAAGAACGAGGAATTCGATTTTTCGTTTGATCCGTGGTGAGAATGACATCGGCTCGCAGGATCGATATAGATCCTCGCACCTTTGCACTATACGATCGATTTGCCACGGCATATAATTTTCGCGAAAAGAAAAAGACAATTGCTATCGATGATAGAGTGATTGTATGAAAATATCACAGCGGGATATTATAGTTGTGACAATGTTTCTCAAGTGTTGCCACCACCAATATAAACCTTGTGTATATTCAAAGATATAAGCTAGTATGGAAAATTTAAGTAGTTGCGGTTCAGTCTTATCCAGACAACATCACGGCCCGACCCAATCCTCCAATAAACCCTCAGCAATAAACAATTGAACGCCATATCCGCAAGCTCCTTAAGTGCAGCGTATATATAAACAAAAGCCAAGCGGCGACCGCAGCGTAACTCAAGAAATTAATTCAAACGCGTGTGCAATCCACCCTTCCTTTGCTCCCGCTAACAAAGCGCAACTCGAGTAGCGCGAAGAATAAGCACGAACAACAGCAAAAAAAGGGGGAATAAAGAGAGAGAGAGAGAGAGAGAGAGAGAGAGAGGGAGAGAGAAGGGGGAGGGGGAATAGTGCAGTGTATACGAGGCACCCGAGCGCGTGTATATCGTGTATACGCGAGCGCGTGTAAACGGGGAAACAGCCGAGAGAGAGAGAGAGAGTAGCAGGAAACGGACTAGCATGAAATCCCGGATGTCGTGACTTCCGACTCCTTTGGCCCCTTGCATTTCCTGTGATTTGCCTGCTCTCTCTCTCTCTCTCTCTCCCCTACTCGCACGCCTCTCTTTTTTTTCCTTCGTTGCGCGCGCGCCACAATAAATAAATCGTCTCATATACAGCTCCCTTTCGCTTTACAAGGCGAATAACATAAAGAGGAAATTGTTTGTTTCTCGCTGTTTAGTGGTGAATTTATATTCGAAATGGCGACGGGATTTTTACATACGCATTATGTTGAGGGAGTCCCGCGTAAATCCAGTTGTGTAATGGATATGGTATAAAAATATTTTGGCATCGAGTGGCGTCTGAAAGATCCCGCTAAATTAAGATGCACCCCGAATGTGTTATACTCAATGTACTCAAATCAATCGTGTAATAATTTGATTAAAATGTAAACGTTCGATTAATCACTTCACCGTGTCTTTTTTCCGCGAAAGAATCAATCAAAAGTATCATCGTTGTTTTACAAGAGGCCATACTTGCGCTCGCCAATCGGTGTATACGCACGTGTGCACGTATGTACAGCAGCGGCTCTGTATACGCGTACTTTTTTTTTTGCGAAACTGCACAAAAGAGCATTATTATGCTCGGCTGCGAATGGGGAAAAAAATGCGATTCCACTCGTGCAAAGATCGCAGCGCGATAATAAGGACAGCTCGGTACAGTGCTGCACACACGTATATGTATATTCGCTGACCAGTAAACGACTAACTAAGAATGGGAAGACAGACGAAAGTTCGCCGAAGGCTTCCAAATTCGAATTGGGGTTAAACGCGGATTATATGTTCAATTGGACGAGCGTTTTGTAAAGTTTGTGCTGTCGGATTTAGCTTGTGTAGGTATTTAGAGTAAAGATCATTAAATTCATAATTATATTTATAAATTTGCAAAACAAATGAAATATTTTTATTATCAATAGCAGGAAATGCAAAGTTGAAATTTGACAGTATAAATATACGAGCAACGGACGATTACACAAGATTTATCATTAATAGCTTTCCTCTTTCTCTTACTCATCAGACGAATCTCTCGCTCATTATCTATACTAGAAAATTCAATTTTCAACTCGGTGCACAAAATAACTAATCGCTCGCCCGCACGTAAGCCAAACATTCTCGTAGATTATAAAGATCGTCGGTCAAGAAGCATTGCTTGTGTAACTCTCTCCTACTCTTTTACGCATAGCCGTGTAAGATCAACGCAGAAACGAACTCTCCCAGCTACTAGCGGTATTCGATTAAACTCACACACAGCCGATACTTTCGTTAAGGGCTACTGCGTGAGCCTAGACAATGTTGAACGTGGAAAGCCGGTAGGTATAAGAACCGCGAAGAGAAAGGAGCTCGCGTCAAGGAATGAACTGCATCGCTGCGCGGAAAAGGGAGTGTCTCTCGGCAAAATGCGAATAATGTTTCTCGGGAGCTGGAGAAGCTCTGCAGCACCACTTATATAGTTTTTTTTTTCGCGAGAATCGCCTATACTTCCCAACTATAATAACGTTACGAATTCTTTCATCGAAACTTTGCATTTCATTCTCCCTAAAGCTATAGTCGAACATTTAGAAACAATCTAATTGTATTTCTCCAGTAGTGATAAAAGTTGTCAGTTGGCCAAAGTCACGCTATCTCCAGCTTTCTCCACTCTTATCTCCACGTCCTAATGCTCCAACGCAGCTATCTCCGCTCGTACCCCCAAAATATGTCGAAACTGCAGCTCCGCGCAACGCAACGATCCTCGCTCTCCTATATGTATGTACGAAAAATGAAGTCAATCTCTCGAAAGTCGCCCGAGGAGGAAATAAAGAAGGGAACAAACACACAGAGGCCAGTCATAGTTCGCGCGCGCTTAAACATAATCACCCGCGTGTTGCGTACAAACGTAACCGAGAGAGAGAGAGAGAGAGAGAGAAAGAGAGCGTATTGGCGCGATAAGAGCAAGTGCACAGCACAGCAGCGGCGGCGACGTCGACCCGAATCCCATCTCTCTCTCTCTCTCGCTGCACAGCGCACAGAGCGGATCTCTCGAGGAAAGGCTGGCGGCGGCGCATAGCAGGCAGCAGTCGGGCCGCCGCGCAGCCAGGCACGTCTCTCTCTTATGTACAGCCGACTGTATATACATATATCTATGTATATGGTAGGAGAGCGCGATTTGTCGAGGCACGGGGTGTGACGGGGAAGCCAAGGGGGCAGCTCTCGAGAGCTCGCGCGCGCGAGGCAGCAGCTCCGAGCTCCGAGCGGCAAAAGCCAATGCACTGTAAGGAGCTCAAACTCCCTCCTCCCTCTCTTGCCTCTCCTCCTTTCTCCTCCTTCCCCCTCGTGGCTCGAGCTGCCGGTGCCACTGCCGCCGCTGCCGCCGCCGCTGCTGTGCTGCTAGAGCGCGAACGTGCCCCGCGCTCGCGCTTGGATTTTAAGGGGCGTCTCCAGTGGATTGTTCCGCTCGCCGCGAGGATCTTCGCTGTCGAGGTTTTTACCGTGGATGCAGGATGCTTTCGGGGATATGAGGGGTTTTTTATGATAGACGATTACATTGGACTTCGAAAAGAGAGATTTTATATTATCAAAAGAAGATGAAGCTGGTTGCGTGGAGTAAAAGTAAAATTCCTATGAATAGATGCTGAAAAACTTAACAGGTGCTGCAGAAAATTAATCTCGAGTTTACATAGTGGGCGCGATTCGCGGCTCCTATGGCGATGCAGGAGCTTGAATTTTCTGTTTTTCACTATTCAGCGCACGTCCGTAGCGCGCGAGATTCAAACTTGCCGCGCGCGCTTCTCTCTCAAAACGACGCTTTTATTGCTTTGAAATGTGGCCGTGGCACAGCTGCGTTCCCCGATTTTGTATAAAGTGAAACTCGCGCGGAGAATATTCTTATATAAATAATTTTTGATAGGAAATTCTACATCATTATAGTTGTATGTATTTTTTAAAATCAAAATCACACGCGGATAATCTTCTGACGATTAAATTTTAATATTTGTCTTTCCGTACTTTCCAAAGGATTACGATCAGCAGGATTCATTTAAATTCAAAACTGACGCATTACGGATTAAAAGGCATGAGCGAGTTGTAGCTCTCTGCCAGCATTACGTGTATGCCAACCTGAGTCGAGTGAGAGGGGAAATGTGTTATCAGCTGTAGTTTTTACCTTCCATCTTACGAGATGGTCTTTTTTTTTGTTACTGTGAAAGGATGTTTTACATCACGGAAAATTCAAGAAACTTAATTCCACACATAAATTAATACATAGATATTTTCTTTAATAGCAGAGGTGGAATCTTTAATGAGTGTAAATCCTTTTCACAATATCATATAGTTACTCGCAGACTCGCCGTATAACCTGCCCCAACATACATATATATACTTTCTATCCCATAGTATTTAATACACAGTACAATGTTCATTGTGATTATTTGCAAATGTCAGACGAGATTGCCAATACTCGTCATCCCGCAGGAAAATTAATACGAGCGATTAGCTCGCGATGCATTATATACACAGCTCGCATTATCACATTCCTCGCAACATCTCGAAAACAATCAGCGCGGCGGCGCGTATATGCTAATATTCCAATAAAATTATTATTCAGATAATCTCCCGAGAGTGATGCTCGTGCTCCTTTTCTCCTGATGCGGCTGCAACAAGACGCTGCTGCTGCTAAAAGAGGTGTAGTGCGACTCCCCATCATCCCTATACGAGTTTCACCATCATTCATGGATACACCCACGCTTCTTCGCATATGCACGTATATGTACAAGAGAGAGAAGCACGTCGAAAGCCGCGTGAGTGCAGCAGTGTATGCTCTCTCTCTGTCTCTGTCCCGCTCTCGGGATCGCGTCTCGCGTCAGCAACATGAACCAGCCTCGCTTTACTCCCTCTCCTCTCTTCTGTGTTCATTCACGCGACCGAGACTGTCTCTGTCTTACTCACTCTTTCACTCGGTCCTGCGCGTCCTCCTTTACCGTTCTTTCCTTATCTAAAGTCTTGTGCCCCTTCTCTCTCTCTCTCTCTCTCTCTCTCTCTCTCTCTCTCTCTCTCTCTCTCTCGCTCTCGCTCTCGCTCTCGCTCTCTCTTGCTCGGCGCGATTGGATGAGATACATAAGCCAGGGGCGCAGTATTGAGAGTTCGAGAAGTCAACGTGTGAGAGGGGATCTTTCTTTATTCCTTTTTTTTATTCTATCTTCTTCGGCGTTTTTATCTAATTGGAGAGAGAGAGAGAGAGAGAGAGGAGGATAGTGTACAAGCGGCCAACCCCGTGAAACGAGAGGATTCTCTTGCCAGGCGAGCTGCACTTTCACGAACCGAGAGATGAGCTGACGCTGCCGCTGCTGTTATGTTGCTCGGTGAGTTTAGAGGCGCCGCTATAAGAGCTGAATGGAAAATTCAAGTTTCGAGTGGAACGTGAGCTGCTGGACACGTATTGTGCATCGACCGAGCCTCGAAACGAGGATGAGGATATAATATATATATATATATATATACACCTTGTCATTGCATGTATAATTTATACACGCGGAGGTTTGGGGTAGATGGCTGACCTTATATGGATGGGAAATCTGAGATTTTTTTTCATTTCTTTATTTGGTTGTATGTATTACGAGAAATTATATAGGAATAACATTTGAAGATTGATCATTCATTTGATTTTCATTACTTCAATCGAAAATTTTCAAATAATGTGCAGTAAACTTGGATCGGTACAATTAATTAGCTGGATTAAATATACTTAATCTACAGCCATCGAATTTCTCGTTAATGTATTTAATTCATACAGAGTACACAAGAATTTATTAACAAAAAATAATGAATTTCTTGACCCATCAAACCATTTCACAAGTCTATCTCAGCAGTAGATGCAGACAAAATGTCCAGACAGGGGAATTTACACGTAAAATCTTTCGACAAATAAACAGCAATCTCGTTTCGAAAAATTTAACGATCTAACGCAAAAATCAAGAACTCAACGCCCATGTCCATCGCATCCAGCAGTTCAGAAAAGGAGCCACTGCTATGTTACTGCTGTTGCTGCTACGAGTTACTCATGGCTCGAGGGTTGGCAGCGCGAGCGCGTAAATATAAAACGCCCGCGGCCTCTCTCTCTCTCACTCTCGCACTCGTCGTCGACGACGACTTCTTCTGCTTCTTCTTTCTTATCGGCTTTTCGAGTTTCTCGCGCGGCGCTCCTGCACACACACACACACACACACTTACGCGCGCACACACACGACGACACGCATATATAGATACACGGAGCGATTGGTGTTCGCCCCGCTTGCGCCCGAGTCGCTCATTACGTAAAGGCCTCCAGGGGCGGAACTATAGCCACGCGCTCCTTACGCCGTTGGCGATCTCTAGCCATATGTTTAGCCCCTGCCGATTCGTTTGCGTTGGAATTTGGCTTCTGACTTTGCCAAATGGAGGGTTTTGCTTGCGATCGGCTGAGTTTGCCGATAGAGATCGGATTTTGTGGTTTCTAGCTGGTGGAAAGGGGAAATTTGGAGGAACGGGTAGGAGGGAGACGAAGAATTTGTTTAGAATATCGTGTGATTCAACTACGTCTAACTTACAGCATTTGCTAGGGAAAGATTATGTGTGCTTCTGTAATAGGTTCTACAATATTTTAACGTTAGAGAAAAAGTCAAAGTAGCGAAGAAAATCTTGCGTAAGCTGCAACAATTGTTAATTAGTTTATCGCGCGATTTTCAAATTTCCAACAAAGCACGAATTTCCACAGCTTATAGCCGAGCAGAAAGCCAAAGCTCGTTAATACCGAACAAACCTCTTAGCAGCAAGTGTAATAAGAATGAGAAATGAAAAGAAAACGATTATACTAATCTGGCGCGGTCGGCTCTGGTTGAGCAATCGCCTAGGAAGAGGGAGAGAAAGAGTAAAAAGAAACAAGTGAAAAATCGTCCATCGCGTCCCGTTACACGCGAGCCTGTGTGTATGTGTGTGTGTGTGTGTGTGTAAGTATACAGTCACAAAAACGCAGCGTGGCGCATTTTCGGCTAGTGCGCGCGCGCGGCTCTCCGGGAGGATTAGGAGAGTTATGTACGCGTCGACCCCATTTATACAGCCACGGAACGCTTGTATATACTCCTTGGCTGCTCTCCGCATGGAATTCACTTGGTTATGCGAGCCGGACGAGCCTTTATATTCCCCTTCTTCTTTATTCCGCATTTGTTGTCCGAGTTTTGAATGTTACTTTTTCGATGGGCTATGGTAAAAGGGATAAATCAATATTTGCATTTGCAGAATTAAATGTTTTTGGCTGAAACTGGACTGGAAGCGATGTACTTTCTAAAGTCGAAATTTTTCCGTCCTACTAGCTGAGGTTGAAATTCAGTTGGGTAAAATAGTTGCTTACGGTGGAAATAATAATATTTCTTACCGCATATGGCATTCTGAGTAAGATATATTTTTTTAAGAAATCAAAGGATGCGAGTGGTATGTTAATTTAGTCTATTGCGGTGTTACCCCAATAACACGCGCTTCGAGGGTCATTGAACTTGAGCGGTCGCGCAGCCCGTAAGTGTGCCAAGGGACGATTTTGAATATTTTCGAGGATTATTTCGGTCGCTTGTATTTAACTGTTACGAAATGTTATTATGATTGAATGCTAACTGAAAGATTAACTTTTACGACTTATTTAGGTTGATTCAAAGTTCTAAATGGATCAATCGTAAAATTCGTCGTATAATATAATACTTCCTTTATCCAATTTTTTCTTAAAATCCGAATTATCAAGAAACAAATATTTCATTGTACTTAATTGCAATTATTATCTAAATCTGCTAGTGTAATTCAATTATTTACGTACCTACATTAATAAATTTTGAACACTGTATCTCTTATCTCGTTGTGTTAATATAATAGAAAACAGAGTTGAATACAATTATTTTAATTAAGTACGCTGCAACATAATTGAAAAAAGTAAATCTCATTTGCGAGCAGAATTGGCTAAAGAATAATATAATAAACAAGTTCCTATAATGGTATCCTCGAATCTACATAAACTCAGTATCAAATTTCCAGAATTTAATTTTTATTTACAAAATACGTATACATTAACCTACTTCCTCAAACAGTTCAATGCAACAAATTATATACCAACAGCACCTCGCATTAAAAAAAAATATCTTTGACTCGTTAATACAAGCTTCAAATAAGAGCCTCCAATTAAGAAGCACGAATTTTCAACATACTAGATATCGTAGGGTTACTCCCTCGAGAAACTCAGTCAGCGCCTTGGCGGTTTTTACGGAATTTCGCGGCTACGGCGCTTTTTCTCACTCTATCTCGCTCTTGCTCTGAGACAGGGGCGAAGAATAAGAAGACGCAGAAGAAACCAAAGGTTCTCGCTCTCTCTCTCTCTTTCTCTCTCTCTCGAGCCGCTCGCCGAACGAAAATAGGCTCGTCTTGCGCTCACAAACCGAGGAGAGAGAGAGAGAGAGAGAGAAAGAGCAGCATAAAACGCCCCTTTCTTCCCGTTATACCTTCGCCGCGCGAGCGCGTCCTCCTTTGCGCGGAGCGAGATTGCGAGAGAGAGAGAGAGAGAGAGAGAGAGGGGACTGGCGCGTATATACTTTTCTCGTCGTGCTTGCTGCTTCCCCTTGGCCTGCGCCCGTTGTAATGAGATTTCAACGAGGTTACATATCCGAGCCTCCTGTGTGTACTTGTGTGTGTCTGTGTGTGTATTCAAGCCGCGAGTTTTATTCTTTTTTTTTTCGGAGAGTCCAGGACGTCGAGCGTCTTTTTATATCTCGCGAGGGGTTACGAGAGAAAACAATTTTATCAGCCCGCCGACTTTTATAAGGGGACTGATTTACTCGTGCCGCGACGTGGTTGCTGCTTTCTTTCGATCGAGCTTTCGATTTTTTAGTTTCACTTTATCTTTCTTATTGCGGGGTGTATATAAAACTGTCTCTTTGTAGTTGCCGAATTTTGTTGATTACGTCAGTTTCTATGTATGAGGTAATGATAGGATGACATTCATGAATTAGTTTTGAGTTTTTAGTCTGGATATTTAATGGAATTCGCTTTTTTGTAACGAAGCACGATATATACCCTTTTAGAAGGAATAATGAAATATTTTGTTAAATATAAAATAAGAAACCTACGAGTCTGTGCCTTGAAGATAAGTAATTGGTAAACAAATACTTTCTAAAAAAATTGAGATATATTAATGGGTGGTTTATTACTAATGATTTACGTCTGATATTACTAATTATTACCTTCTGGTTCTATAAGTTAAGCTCCCTATATAAGCAGTGTGCATAAAAATTATTGTATTATAATTTATGACAATAATTGATAATAAAGACACCTGGTACTTATCTAAATTGTAACAGCTTGAGTACCTTTACTTAGATTGTTAGGAATATAATGTACACAAAATTCAATTATAGAGTAGAAGCGCCATCTGTATAGTTATTCCTTCAATTCTCCTGAGAAGTTCTATCACTTTCATCTTCCATCGGTAAAGAAATTCCGCACAGGAAATAACGCAGGAAATTTTAAAATGTTATATGAATTACGTAGCTGAGTATAGAGTGCCATATAAATAGTTAATTTGACAATAAAACAATTGAATTGCAGATTTTTAATTTCATATTAATAAGAAAACGACTATATCGTATTTCATTCAAATTATGCATGAAAATAATAAACAACTTTTTTTTATCTTCATCAAATTAATATACAAGTAGTCACAAATCTGATCTGAAACGGCACAAAGACGTTATTCCAAGTTGCGATGCAGAAATGTACAAATGTCTTTGTGGAGCAATGAGGCTACAATTTGCCGAGTTGATTGTTATGAGCGCAAAGCGATAAACGTGCACAGAGAACAAGTGTATTCGCTATGTTCACAGAAAATCTAAGCTGCACACTAAAGTAGTATTCGCGTTTATTGAAAAATTCTTTGAAAAGTTATTAATTAACAACTACATTTTTTTAAATTCATATCAATCTAAAAATTCCATTACGAAAAATGTCTTTCTAATCTTTCTTTATAGTACCGTGGCATCTGCAAAACAAGGAATAAAGTGACATTCCTTGCACCAGTAAATAAATATCTAGTTTTTGGATTCCTACTGGAAAACATGAAAGAGAAATCGCGGGATCGGTAGAATTTATGACCGGCTAAATGGAAAGTATATTTGAGCATGCAAAAGGCCGGTTTATACGCCACTGCCCGATTGCACTCTCGATCTCGTAAGTCGTAGTATTCGAGCATGCACAATTGCACACAATGACACGGTAACAGTCCACGGAAGAATCGTTGACGTCGCCAGTGTCGCCATTGGTCGCGAACTCGCTGAACTCGCGAGTCGCGCTGGCACTGAGCGCGCATATCATGATATCACACACTACGCACCGACGTCTCTCACTCTGATGTATAAACAGTATATACACTTACAGTATACACTGGTGTAAGTGTACACCATACACATGCAAATATATTATAACGCTGGCAAGCAGCAGCATAGTACCACGGAGCAATAGTTCGCTTATGTTTACCTATTTGCTATCGTCGGGAAGACTCCGCGTAGACACGCAATAATAATCATCATCGCTTCGAGAGTATAATCAGTATAATCACATCATCATGCGAACTGGCACTTACGCCAGAGTCGGTGAAGAAGATCTGCTGGCGCATCGAGCAGTGCCGCTGTGCTGTCGCAGCAATTAGCTTTTTCCCCTCACTCTCGTCTGTCGCCGTGTGCAGCTACGTTTCGTCGACGTCGCGAAAGTCATTCTCTCGCGGTTTCCTCGCGTCTCGTCAGAGAACATCGCGCACCCACGCAAAGAAGCCTGACGACGACATAATGTCACGACGTCGTCTCGTCGGACTGATCCTGGCAAGCTGCCTAATTCTGGGTATCCTGGAGGTGACGTCCGGCACGTACGCATCCAACGATGCTGATCTTCTATATGTCGAAGTCGAAGAGACGCCGGTTGTCAGGTGGTTGATGCAGGACAAGGAGAACGAGGTGGAGGACAATCAGCTCGTCAGAAGGAAAAGGACTGCTATGAGACCTGACCGTGTCGAACGTCCTCTCTTGTTTGAAAACATTCGCCCCGAGTTCTGCCAGGATAAGCTGAAGAGGCTTTGCAATGTAGTGGATAAAAAGATGACTGATCTATTCATTTTGGAATGCATACAGACATTCAAGGTAAGTTGGTTTTTATCAGCACTTACACTCGCTGTTATTGCATTAGTCTAAACCTGTCCTATTTTAACTGCATACATTATTTTTAACTGTATATTAGATAAGAATATTTATTGCTTGCATTTTTATTTTAGCCGAATGAAGTTTCTGCCATGGAAGACCAATGTCAATTTTCAATATACAATTACATACATACTCTGTCTAGTGATGAAAACATTGAAGAAATGGCAAAACAAGAATGCGGCGATGAACTGTATAATTTTAAGTGTCCAGTGACACCAAAAGGATCTTATTTGCCATGTTTAGTCAATAATAGGCAGAAAATAAACGATTTACAATGTTCCGACCATATTCAACGACTTGATTGGGTCATGAATGATTTTAAAATTGTCAGTACTTCTTATGTTTCCGACTGCCAGAATGACCTCAACAAATTCCAATGTGGCAGAATTGAAATCTATAGAGATATTTTTCAAGGACAGACATTAGCCTGCTTGCAGCAACATATTAATAAGCTAGAGCCCATTTGCAGGAAACAAATTTTGCATGTAACTAAAATACAAGCTGAAAACATTAAGTTGGATCGACAATTGTATCTTGCCTGCTTACAAGATCACATAAAGTTTTGTCCTAATATTCGACCAGGAAGTGGTCAAGTTTATAAGTGCTTGATGCAGCATAAATTGGATAGATCAATGACCAAAGCATGCCAGGAGCAACTAGTAAGAAGAGAAAAGTTAATCGCTTCAGATTATAGAGTTAGCAGGGGGTTAGTGAGGGCTTGTAAAGAAGATATAAAAACTTATCGTTGTCGAAGAAATGTTTCAGAAGATAAAGATATAAGACTTGCTCAAATCTTATTGTGTTTGGAATCAGCTGTCAAGAATGGTAGCAAAGTAGCTGCTGAATGTCAAGTCGAAATGTTTGATCATAGGAAGATATTGATGGAGGATTACCGTTTGTCCCCTGAAATTGTTGACCATTGCGCTAATGACATTCAAACATTCTGCAATAATTTAGAAGTTGGTGGTGCTACAATTCATTGTTTAATGGAATACACTAGATTGAGCAAGAGTAAGGCTAGAGTTTCTCCAGTATGCCAAAGAGCTGTAAGTTTATTTTTTAAATTCTTGAAAATTGTAGTTTTATTAATAAAGAATAGAATATTTTTATCAAATGAAATGTATATTTTTTATAGTTAGAAGATTTGATAAGAGAAACTGATGCTGGTGAAGATTGGAGAATTGATCCAGTTTTAAGAGAAGCTTGTCAGCCTGTTGTAGAAATAGGATGTAAAGATGTAAGTAAATATGCAGATTAATTTCTTAAATAATTTAAAAAATGTGATTAATGCGTATTAATTAATCATATGATTTAGGTTCAAGGTGGAAATGCAAGAATAATATCTTGCTTGATGGATAAATTGGGTACTGACCGAATGACAGAATCATGTGAATCAGCTTTAGTTCAAATTCAATATTTCATTGCTAGAGACTATAAATTAGATCCTCAGCTGTATAAAGCATGTAAGGCAGATGCGGTGCATTACTGTCATGCCAAAAATGCCTGGACCAATGATGGAACTCAGATGGATGCAGAAAGAGGTCCACTTGTTCTTCCTTGCTTATATAGATATGCTTATCATCCGCAAAAAAATATGACGGTAATAATGAATTACTTATTTGTTAAAAATGATGAAAAATCAAATTCTTATTTTCAAATTTTGTTTAAAAGTAAATGTGCAAAACTTTGTGAAATAAGAGCATCGATCAAATATATAAATTATTTTCAGCTGAAGAGAGATTGCTTGGATCAGATAAGGAGAGTGATGAGACAAAGGGCAGTAAATGTAGATCTCCAACCAGAAATTGAAGAGATTTGCTTGGACGACTTGGCATCATTCTGTTTTGATAAGACTGCAAAGGGGGAAGAAATTCTATGTTTACAAGATAAATTTGATAAGTATGTAATTTATAACTCTTAATGTACAACAAATGATACATTTATAATGATTGTTATTTGTTTTTTACAGGCTGAGTCAAAATTGTAAGTTGGCTATAGGAAATTTTACTGAAGAACAGGCAGAAAAAGTTGAGTTAAATCCTATTATTACATCTGCCTGTCGACATATTATGGAAAAACATTGCGAGGTATTTATCACAGAGTATCAATATTATATAATTAATTATACTTATATTTACTGAAAGAAGTTTTTTGATTTATAATTTCATTTCTTTTACAAAAAAGGAAGTTCTTAAGTTCGGTAAAGACGAGGGGGATATGATGGAATGTTTGATTGAACATAAAAATGATTTGGATTCTCGTACTGATAGTAAATGCAAAGCGGTAGTGGAACATTTCCAATTAATATCTCTTAAGAATTACCATTTTACATTTAAGTTCAAGGAGGCTTGCCGACCAATGGTTCTTAGATGGTGTCCTCAGTAAGTAATTTATGATTGAAATCATTATAAACTATTATTAGAAGTACTTATCTAAAAATATTTTATTATTATTTAAAAGAGCAAAAACTAAAACAGAGGTGATTGGATGCTTGAGTGATATTGTTCAAAAGGATATAGTACAAGATTCACAGCACAGAATCTCAAGAGAATGCCGTCAACAGCTTAAAGCTCAGTTGTATCAACAAAGAGAAAATATAAAATTTGATCCTAAATTACAAAAAATGTGTGCTGATGAAATCAAACAGTATTGTTATAATATAGAGCCGGGAAACTCACAGGTATTTAAAAAAATAGATTTCAATATCTAAATTCAACACAATAACAAATTTATTGTAAAACGTGATTAATTTTACAGGTACTAGAATGTTTAGCAGCAAACAAACCCAAATTAGGAGAAGACTGCCATTCACAATTATTTAAAATAAGAAAACAAGAATTCCAAGACAGTTCGAGTGATTTCGCTCTACTGAATGCTTGTCATACCATGGTTAGACAGTTTTGCCATGAGGTTGATCGGTCAAAGGCTTTAGATTGTTTAAAAGCATCAAAAGATTTACCCATGTTTGATGATAAATGTAGAAATTTTGTACAGAATAGAATGGCTGAACAAAACACAGATTATAGATTTAATGCAGCTTTACAATCTTCTTGTTCATTGGATATTAACAGGCATTGCAAACAAGTATGAATATTATTCTTTCAATTAGCTATTAGGATTAAAGTAATTTAAAGTATTATAATCACTATTTACTTCTATACAGTTAATACAGAGTCAACCTGCTAATAAAGAATTGGAGGGTAAAGTCATAAGATGTTTAAAAATTAAATTTAAAGAATCCAAACTTACAATTAAGTGTGAAAACCAAATGCAAACCATCTTAAAGGAAGCCGCTTTGAACTATCACCTTAATCCACTAATTGTCGCACTGTGTGCGGACGAGGTAACAAAATAAAAAATTTTAATAATCTTGTACAATAAATATAAACATGCATGCTTTTAAATTTCTGTTGTTAAATGCGTTTGGATATAATTTGTATTTATTCAGAATTTAAAAAATACCAATTACTTTTTGTAAATTAAATATAATTTCTAAAAATATTTTCATACATATACTAATATTAAATCGTTATTCTTTAAACAGATTGACAAGGTATGCAAAACCGATGAGAACAGTTCTCCAGGTAAAGTTGAAGAATGTTTAAAGAATCAGTTTATGGCAGACAACAAAGACATGAAAGAAGCATGTCGAATACAGATAGCAGAAATGATAGAAGAGGCTAAAGCGGATATCAATGTGGATCCACTTTTGCAAAAAGCTTGCGCTGTAGATGTTAATAAATATTGTTACATGGTGACACATGGAGCAGGGAGACGTAAGTTTCATGAAAGAAAGTTTTATGGATTATTCTTTTGGACATAGTAATTAATAAAATTAATTTTTTCAGATATTAAATGTCTACAAAACATTTTACAAGATAAGTCGAAAGCTCTGCAGCCAGATTGTTATAAAATGTTAACCACTAGGATTGAAATGTTTAGATATGCAGAAAAGGTAAGGCATTATACGTAGACTGTAAGCAGTTTAAAATATCAGAAAATCTTTTTTAATTCATTGTTTAAAATTTTCAAATTTCATTTTATCACATTTTACATTTTACACTTTGCGATTTCTTTAAGTTCTGTAATCTACAGATTTAAAACTACATCGTTGTAATAATATTGACATTACTTTTCAAATGTAAACAAACAATCTAAAGCTTAGTAAGTCTTATTTGAGATTTTTTTGCTTAAAAAAAAAATTTAAACAAGTAATGACTGCAAATTAATTGCATGACTAATTTTAAATTCAACTTTTTGTGTTTTAGTTAGTCGCCCCTGAAACGTTCGAAGAACTGTACGATTCGGTGAATCGTTCTCCGGCCAAACGATATTTTTTAATCCTCGCTTTTACTACGATAGGCTTTATTTTTATTATTGGGCTGTCCTGCGGTCGTGTTTCCCGACGTACAATGTTGATAAAGAATAAATGATTGACGAAATTCGGATTTGCAGGTAAAGTAAAACTAAAATGCATGAATATTATGCAAAGGCAATCCTTGTGCGCTCGCAAACCTTGAAACTGTAAAGAGTTACTTCAACACTATGGCTTGAAGCGAAAAATCAAGAAACGATACTCGAAATTTTTACATCTTTTGGATTTGCAAGAATACCCGTGTTAAGATAAACCCTTTTTTAATTTAAAATTATGATCATGGATGATGACTTGGTTCAATTGTGCGAGCTGGTAGACTCTGAAATGAGTTTGTAAAAACGATGTAAGTTATTATGAAGAATCGGTTATTATGAAGAAATTAGATAAGAATCGATACGGAAGGAAAAAAGAGAAGAAATGGTGACAAAAGCGTACGACTACTCGATAATTATTTAGTGTATTTTCAAACACGATATCGGTGAGATAAACGGAGGAAACACATAAAAATCCCCATCTATCGGAAATAGAAGACAAAGAAATACATAAAACAACTGGCTGTTTGTTTAACCCTTAAATGACACTGGGGGTCCGAAAGACCCCAGAGTGTTTTTGACCGAAAAATTTTTCAAAGTTACGCGCCACTGTTTGCTTTGTGGTGCCATAAATAACCAGCATGCTTGTTTTATTTATTTCATCCTTTTTTGAAAAATTGGTATTTAAAACTAATTTCATCGGAAAATATTCAAATTTCAAAAAGTTATGAATTTTTTAGTAAAAGGGATAGATTTTCAGTGTTTAAACAAATTTCGATTTTTTTCAATATCTAAACAATAATTTTGGATCTTATGAACTAAAACACCCTTTAGTAGAGACCTTAAGGT
>UELV01073987.1:496-13308 GCA_900490015.1 Megastigmus stigmatizans
ATATATATATATATATATATAAGAGAAAGAGAAGAAAAACACACTGCGGCAGCAGCGAGTTCACGGCGGGCGCACAAGGCTTCCTCTCTCTCCCTGCTATTTCCGTGTGCGGCTTTCGCACGCGCAAGCGACAGAGAGAGAGAGGTTTTCGCGAGCTGCAGTTTTCTCGTTTACTACATTTATATATATATTATTCGTGGCGCTAAGCGCGATCACGATGTACGCGATTGGTAGATTTTTTTTTATTTAGTGCAGCCACGTTTATAGCGATAATCGTTAAATTAAAAACTCGTCTAGAGGATTATCCATTACTTAAATTAGATCTAATAAGCTTATAATTTAGTTATAGAACGCTAAATTTTTATTCGAATACCGCCATTTTATTTTTTCCATCTAAGCAATATCAGAATAAGTAAAGCATACATTATACAATGTGTAATGAATATTTTCTTGTGCTCAGTAGTTTTCGAAAAATACGTACCGTAAGCCATTTTGACAAGCGTAATAGTATGATTCATTAATAGTGAATGAATATTCAATTCGCCATATTCAAATCCACTTTTATTAGCATTAAATGAATGTCATTTAATACAAGACTTTTTCTCAGTATAGAATGATCTACTAATTTTCATTCAAGTACACTTCTTTAATATATTTGATATGATTGATATTAAATGCAAATTCGAAATATCTATTGACACTCGTATATGCAATACTACGTTTATATACGTACACAAGTGACTGGTATATATAACGAGTCGATCATGGAGATCAGATAAAAAATAAAGCACTGTTTGGTTCGATGCTAAATTGTAAATAACATTTGCGTGTTTACCGAAAGATCGTAAAGCGTCGAATCTCTTATCGTCTACCGCACAAATAGAATTATCCAGCGATGTGAGAAACGCACATCTGTTCAATAGCTTCCGAGAGTAGGTTCGAGTATATTTCTGATTATTTTTTGTACAGGCCTTATTTACGAATCTGTTATTCATTCGATCTTCTTGTTTCGTGTATTAATAACTACCTGATTGATAAGTCAATGATATGGTTTTATCGGGCTATAATTAAATATCCTGGATTTTGTTGTCTATGAATAGCAAATAAACAATAGTCCGAGTGTCATTTCAATAATTGCAAGTGCTTGAGTATAATGTTGCAGCTGCGTTTTAAAACATCTAAGGATCTCTAATGAAAATTTAAATATATTTCCTAGCAATTACCGCGTATCAAAAGATTTCTCTCAATAATCATTTTTAGCTAGCAATAACTGGTAGCTGTGAAATACTTAAGGCTTGAAAACGTAATTGTATACAGTTAATAATAAATTTATCTATTTTTACTTTCAAGAGTACAATCATCATTGCTGGCTTAGGAAAATTTCAAGAACACAAATGGTTTTCACAATTGTCGCGGATTCTTGAAGTTCTCATTTTAATTGAAAAACAGAATAAGACTAATGGAAAATGGTATATGGCGCTGACATCGATTCATCGCGAGTAACGACAGAAATTCATGGAGGAGAACAAATTTTCACCATGATAAGCATATTTTAACCTTGTTATATGATCTAATTTTTTCCATTCACACTTATAAGGTTATCATGCGAAGTCCACCGAGTTTACCAACATAATTTGTAATAAATAAGGGGATTTCGCTAAAACATTCACTTACCGACCCAATTTACACACTCTATATCCTAGAGTCTACGCTACGAGCTAAATAGTTCAAAGGAATCCCCATACCTCAGATAATAGGAGACATAGGCGTACCCGTACTTAGTCATCAGCTGGAAAGCAAGATAGGACAAAGAAAAGAGGGGGAAATCCAGTATCTTATCATAGACACACGCACACACGCGCGCGCCACACACTTGTTTTCATCTATCTTAATCCTATGTGTGATCGCATGTGCACAAGCTCATAAACGCAGACTCCAAGCACGATTAACTATATATTGACAGTGCGGAACAAAGGTTGACGCTCTGTCTCTTTCTCATAAATTTATAAATAAGAAAATAGCCGAGACCGCGTTGTACAAGAATATATGTACACGTCCGCAGCAGTCGAGCTGTGCTATGGCCGAGAACACAAAACACGAGAGAACAGGCGTGCTTCAGGCCAAGCACGCGTTCGGAGACTCTCGGACGCTATAGTTGTAAAAACGAGAGAGAGAGAGAGAGAGAGAGAGAGAGAGATACGAGTGATGCAGCTGTATGACCACGGATAATGGACGCCACGGGTACGTATAAATTGGAGAATAAAGCATGGTATATAGATAGATGGAGTATACCGGCCAGCGCCGAGCTCGAGTGTAAAGCGCGAATCATCCTCTATCCCGCGCAAAGAGAAATTAAAGAGCGCGCAGGATAACGATGACGATGTAACAGGCGACGAGTATTTTTGTACTCCGTCGTAGAGACTGTACGAGAGAGAGACAGAGGGAGACAGGCACTGGCAGAGGATGATCCTAGCTGGAGGTGAGATGGGCGACATCGCTAGGCTGGCTGTTTGTTGCGGAGGATGATCCACAGCTGGGATTAGATTCTGATGGCTGACTATCCCTCTGGGGGGATTTGAATCGTGACCAGATTTCAAAGTGTGAATTCAGAGGTTTTTCCTTTCTGTCGGTTAGCGTGTAGCTCGTCTTGCAATCGTTTGCAAAGTCGAAACGTACGATAACGTTTAGTTGGCTGGATTATACCACGACTAACAATGAATTTTACTGAGAAACAAATTTGAGTTATAAGACGCAATGAGATCCATTTTCGTTCTACCAACTTAGGTATTACACTTTGGAGATAGAAATTTGTACAACTTCTAAGGAAATAATTCATCAATTGCTATCGTCTACACTCGTCATTCCGTTCAACATGAAACGTTATCCCTTTGTACAAATTTTCAGAGTTCGCTATATTTCTATTACCATCGAATTTCAATAAATTACTTTCCCAATGTTACAATTAAATAATGATTGTGTAGTATTTGTAATGACTTTGTGCATAGCTTTGATTTTTTAATTGATAGTACTAATAGATACTAAATATTCTTGGACTATTGATTGCTACGAGAGGTAATTTGAATTTTCCGCTATCTGAAATGTTTAACAAACTGGAAATATTAATAGAAAGAGTAAAGTGCAAGCTAAAGAGAAAAATAAAACAATGAATTTATTGCAAAACAATTAGGCTATAATCACACAAAAAAAATTTCAATTCTTTTCCATAGAGAAACAAGTGACGTTAAGCTTGCCGAAAACAAAGTCAAACATCATACATTACAAACCAAAATTGTTTTTTAAATGCCATGCTTTTGATCATGAGTCTTGAACCTATTCTCGAATATAACGTTGTTTTTCTCGCAGCCCCATTACATGTCTTTCCTCTAACAACCGACGAGTCTTCCCGTTCCCATATATACGGTTGATTCGATCTTTGCTTATTTTCAGATGCACGAGTGCGTATTTCCCTCGACTCTCTCCTTTTGTTTCCCCACACGCGTATAGTGCCAGCTTTGTTACGTATACAAAGTGCTCCGCCGTAAATTACTCCAAAACAGCTGCCCGCTTAACGATTCTCCGAGGGAACTCACAAACTCTAAATTGTGACTCACTTATACTTACAGATAGAAGCAAAGTTCAATTGGTAAGAGTTCAAGTGACGTTAATATCCATTGAAGCGAACGATCTCGTGTCGGTTATTACCGAAACTCTGTGTCAAACGCAAGGAAGAGCACGCGGCGAAGCGAGAACTTTGACAAAGTGGTGATGCAGCAGTCGTCGTTAAGGAGTGCAGCGACATATTTCTCGTTTTGCATCTCTCCGCGCTCGTGCAGCAGCTGAACGATTCATCAGTTTCAATACTTATACGTCCCTGGGATGCGGAGCTGCCAGGCTTCCGCTAGAATTTAGTTCATATAACTTCATTCTTGAGAGTTCAGCAATCCCTCGAGTCTTTGTTCCACCCTCTTTGCCTCCCCCCCCCCCCCACCTCTATCTCTCCGCTTTCCAGAGTTGCTGTGTAATGTATCTTCCAGTTAAAACGTGACGTCGCGAGCAAGTCGCGCTGCTGCAAGTTCAAAGGTTTTGGCTTTCAAGATAAAGAGATTGTGAGCGTCTTCTCGGAGTGGTTTGCGTGATCGGACGAGTTCCATTTTTTCTCTCTCTCTCTCTCTTTCTCACTGCCGCTTCCTCCGATCTCTTTTTTTTATTTGTGATCCCTTCCTTCCCTCTTAAATAGATCCTGCACATGTATTCAAGCTGTGCGTTTCAAGACGTTGACATTTGTGAGGCCAGTCGAGAAATCCGAAACGCGCTGCGAAACGTCGAGGAGGTGTAAGCACGCAACAGTTAACTATGTTAATTCCGAATGGTGTTTGCAGCTGAGCAGATGAAGATTATCGTTGTTTATCTTTTGTTACTTATAAAACGTACACGATACACAACCTTAAAATTATTGTTTGTGTAAGTTATGCGCATTGTGAATACTGACTGCTGTTTGAGATTTTGTTTTTCTATTAAGTGAAACGTCTACATTTTCTTTTATTAACGACGCAGATTTTGTACGAACTTTCGTAAATTAATACGCTTAATTTTTCGTTTGGCTAGCAAAATGTTTCATAGCCATTCGTTTTCTCGAAAACCTGCAAAGTTTCAAATGTTAATACGTAAAATGTTTTACTTGAAAAAACTGTTGTATTAACCGTTTATTAATATAGAAAAAAAGTTTTCAATATCAGCTAAACAACAAAAAAATTAAAATTTAATATCCGTTATATCTTATCCCTTCGTAGCAAGTTCCGGCAAAAAGAATCATACATTTCACAACCTCGCTCTCCAACGTGCTTTTCAATTTCGGCAATCCAAGATAACCTTTCGGTGTAAAAAAATGGAATGCGTCATTGTACATTACGCGTCAAAATACTGCGAATCGCGTAATACCAATATTATGTGCATTATGCCAAAATAGCCAGAGCCGCGCAAAAAAATATACTATGAATGGATTTTCTTGATGAACACGTTAATCTCCGACAATAAAACGTCACCTCGTTTGGCTGCTTTTCATATCGAGTTATAAGGAAACATCAACCAATTTTGCTGTGGAATAATTTGGTACGCCTTGAAGTGCAATATTGGTTCTTTGATCAAATGATGAGATATAAAACATGCGTAATCGGCAATATATGAATGAGCCGCGGCGCTTTTTGTAAAGAAATTTCTTTAAGTCTCTTTAAAGAGGCCATCTTGTACGTGGGCTTTTAAGAGCGATAAAAGAAGAGGATCATCGCAGTGAAGATATTGTTATCAATCGGGACAAGTTTCATTTTTTAATGCTCAACTTTATTGCACACGGAAAAGCCGAGGAGACACTTTGATATTTTTCAACTATAAAAAAATGCTTTATAAGCGGCGCACGTCAATACATCAGATATTTTTCCTTTAAGTCTGATAATTACTTTTTTATATTTTATTTCACACAATTTTTTTATGTTTGCATCTAAAATTCTTCAGTACTTCAACCCAATGAAACAAGCATTCATTGAATTTGATACAACGTGTTTACAAATAAATTGGTCTTGAACGTGTGATATCAACAAAGTTATTTGCTACTTTTAGTTGATAAAAAATAAGATTATTTTATTGCATGTCACGCCAGTCCACGAAGGTGAATGCATACGTTTCAGTATATCACTGGTAAAACAACTCTCGTCGATTTTATATGCATACTTTTTTACGAAACAGAACTTATGCAGCGGAAAGACGCATTAGTACAATTTAATATACCGAATCTCGACTTTCCAAATTAATTATTTATACATTATTACCTTTCACATGCAGTTGTCGAACCCCAACATTTGTAACTCAAAAGAACTTTACGTTATATTTCAATTGATCAATTTCTTATTTCATCACCGACACTCGAGCTCAACAAAATTTCATTAAAAGATCGCCTACTATCCAAGGGATTCAGAAAACATTGTACGTTTGAAAAGGGATGTAAGATGGCCGTGTGAGAGAGAAAGAGAGAGAGAGAGAGAGAGAGAGAGAGAGAGAGAGAGAGAGAGAGAGAGAGCGTCTGCAAGTTAGACACCCACGGAGAGGTTCACACGTAAAGCTTCCAGGAATAATTGCTGCGCTTTGCGATCGTTTCCCATTTATTTAGAAAATCACTATAGCAAAATTGAGGTATCCAACTTTGTCCAATCACAAACACACGGCTCGCGCGAGGGGACGGATGATAATGTATTCACGTACTGGCAGTGCGCAGCATCCAACAAGTGTCATGAGGTCAACATGCACAGCTATATGAGGCTCCATTTTGTCTTGACAAGAAAATAACCTCAGTACTCGGAAGGTATTACGATGATCGAATCCTAGACATGAAAATAAAGATGGGAAAAAAGTGGAACATCAATTAACGACATGTCATTGGCAGAGTACACCTTAAAAGCGGCAGAGCATGATTTAAATAACGAGCTGCAATATTGGCGCGAAACTGCCTTTGAACACACAGACGCAGATGCACAGTATAATTTGGGATCCATGCATAGAGCAAAACGCGGCGAGGAACGTACATAAAGTAACCTTCTTTCATGTAGTTGCGGCCGGGAAGAGATCCGGACAAGAAAAAAACTCCGAAAAACTCTTTTCTCGTCACCCATGTGTGCGCACACGCGTGTTTCCCGAACTCGGCTTGACTTTCCCAGAGGACAAAGCGAAGCGGAGAGAGAAGAGTCTGCCGCGCAGCATCAGAGAATCCGGCCACCCAAGGGAAGCAGTTGCCGAAAACGATGCAAGGCTGTATATAGGATGATGAGCAAATAGAAGATGAAAAATACAAAGATATACACACTCCACGTACGCGCGCATATTACGAGAGCGATAGATAGTGAAAGGGAGCAAGAAATAGCTTGGGAGGGCCCTGGCAGGAAGCAGCTTCGAGAGACAGACGGAAACAGAGAAGGAGAGAACTACAGAGACGTGGCAACGTGGGAAGCCTTTTTCGGGCTGCGACAGACCGACCGACGACTTAACAACGGTATCTCGGTTTACACCCTCTCCCTTTGAAGAACGAAAGCCACATGCACAATAGCGACTAGACTAACATTATACGAAGATATTAGGTCAGTTGAAAAAAAGCAGCCATCTGCAACCAAGTTGGGAAAACGAGATGCTGATGAGAGAGAGAGAGAGAGAGAGTGAGAGAGTGAGAGCAACCTGCGACAAGGAGACTCGTCTGCTACGCTTTCTCCTGCGGCAACATCTTTCAGCATTATCACATCGTTCTTAAGAGAAGCTCTTCTGTCAAGGAAATCCGAGCGCTAAACTTTGAGAAACCGAAAACATCGTCAAATTAGCCAAAGATAGCTAGCCGAACGTACAGTTCTCGTTATAGGTGCTCCCTGGTGTTCTGTCGGAAATTTTTTTTCTGTTCTTTTCTAAAAAAGCATTGGTTGAGGATGTCTGGATGGTATGTGTTTACGAAGCTACGGGCCTATTTTTTGGAAATGACTGTAGTCGATGTTTCTTGACGATCACAGATATTTCCCAAAATCCATGCGTGGCATTGACCAAAATGTAAATACTACGCGTTTCAAAGATCCCAATGCTTTTTGTCCGATTTTTGCTCATAGACGATGAAATAAGGTCGATTTGTATGAACTTTCTATTTGAAATCAATAAATTTATTTCCAGTGTGTGGATCCTGGGTGAATATTCAAACCAATGTAACCACACTTCGTGTACACTCAAACAAAGAAAGATTCTACCAGAATTTTCCATTTAATATAGACATTCAAAATTTGTATATCAACAAAGAAATAAAGTTTGATCCGATAGTTCAGCTTTTTTTTCGTTGAATAGACTAACTTTCAGTTATAAATCAATTATGAATAACTATTTTGTTGGATGGAATGAAGGTTGAGGTCTACGTAGTTTGATACCTCGACTTATTTACATTGCCAATACTTGTACACTTCTGTAAAATATTACATGCTTTTTGTTAACGAACATGTCGTACACCTCCGTCGCTGATTAGCACCGAGTAGGAGTATAAATAAGGGGTAAAAAGTCAAAGAAATCATCTCAAGAATCCCTACCAAATGTATGTAAGAAAAAATAAATATTTTTACTAGATCTTGACGGTGAAAGGGATATTGAAAAGAACATATTTTATATCTACATTACAGAGCAAAATAATAAAGTTTAAGATGATGGTCGTATAATAAAATCTATGAAAACTAAAAATACCG
This sequence comes from Megastigmus stigmatizans, assembly GCA_900490015.1. Classification (NCBI taxonomy): domain Eukaryota; kingdom Metazoa; phylum Arthropoda; class Insecta; order Hymenoptera; family Megastigmidae; genus Megastigmus; species Megastigmus stigmatizans. The sequence goes on from UELV01073987.1 coordinate 8,746, forward strand.
ATACCTCTAACATAAAATCGTATATGAGAAGAACATAAAAACTTGGGACTAGAATAACCCTCGCAAAAATGGTCTCCCCTGAAAGAAAATATTCCATCCAGTAATTCAATAACTCTTCGCCGAAATAAAGTTAAAATTATACCTTTAAACGCTTTCCCAACTATTCCGTTCGCCCCCAACCAACCTCAAACATCCATCCTGCTATCCTCTTCTCTCTCTCCCTCTTCCTGTTTTTATCCACCCAAAACACCACTTGGCTTGCACTTTGACTAATTTGAGAAGTTTCCTGGACCTAAAGACTTTTTACTCTCTCTCCCTCAGCACCAATTCCCATCTCCCGCAGTGAAGTTCGGAGGGCTCAAGAAAGTAAGGATACTCGCTTTACATGTCGCAATCGCAAAGACTGTCGCTCCCAGCACATTTGGCTTCTAAGGTATACAGGAAAACGAGTATGTTAGGGAAGAAGAGGGTGTGGCACGTTCTATACGTATGATGGGATGGACGCCGAAAATAGGTAGATATATATCTGTAATGGAAACTAGAATGGATCGATTCTGGGAAGGTTGATATATACGCTTCAATTTGATTTCCGCTTATATCTATTATACCAAGAGACTATCCCTCTCTCTTTCTCTCACCTGAAGCATAAAAATGACGGATAGGGTTGAGAATTTAGTGTGCGCGCTAGAGAAATTAATGCTGCTGCTGGTCATGCAATTAGTAACGCCGCTAAGCCAGAATATTGTCTACGGTAGCTGTTTGATTGATTGACTTTGAACGATATTTAATACATTTTTTTTGTCGAGAATCAGCACTTTCGGGACAAGAAAGAATTTTCCCAAACCAATCTGGAAACGCTTAAAAATCTTTCCAGATGATCGAAAATATGTTCTGTATTGTTGTGGTGTTACGATGCCGACGAACAACAAATTATAATTTCATTTGATGAAACAGATTGTGTACCATGATACTAAAATCTTTCGTAAAAAAAATTATTTAGCGTCCTTTTTGATTACGTAAACTCGTAGTCTTGTTCGGAACAGTTTTCCTTTCGTCTTTAACCAACGACGAATGGATGAGAAAATTTTACACGATCAAGAAGAAAATTCAGAGCCAGCATTATTCTCGTACAACAGCAAGACGCTAAACTCGATATTATCAGTCAAAGGTAAAAACTACGTACATAAAAAGTAGACGGCTAGCTATGAATAAACTATTTCGTGTACATTGAGACTTCACATTCCGGGGGAACAAGGAAAAACACTGGTACTTTTCCACTCATTCTTTGTCTACCTCTTCCACTTTGCCCCCCCCCCCCCCCCAAGTCTGAAAAATTAGCCCGCATATTTGTGAAAACTGAAGGGGGCGTATGGTCTAAGACTTATAGAAGACCCTACGACATGCGTGTCCCTACGTTTATAACCAAAATTTTCTCCAGCGGGAAGTCTTTAATTACGGTCTCGCTAAAGCCATTCTCTTTCAGCAGTAGCGTATATATAGTCAAGCTAAATAGTACAAGCTAAATAGTACACGAAGAGTCCTTGTGCGCACATGCGCACACATATGAGCACAGGCCAGCAAGTACACACCGACTCATACGAGGAGCATGAAAAGAAAAGCCTGAGAGCCGAATGCGCATGCATGCACACGCAAGGGAGCACCAAGGAGAGACGGTGCTCCTCTGCATGCACGCACGCATCCACGGCAATAATACAGGTAGCAGAGCCGGTGCGCGTCTAGGGCGAACACATACACACACACACACACACCCTATGAGGAAGAAAAAGAGAAGAAGCTTATATGACCTGAGCTCACAAGCCGAGGATCGCTTTTTGGAGGTCCCGAGTGGTACAGGGGGACCAGCTGAGCAGGTATATATAATGAACAGACGACACCACCGTCGTGCATAAAGGAAAATCCACAGGTCCTCCCTTTTGCCTCGCTTCTAAGGTCTAGGAGACAGAGAGTATAGAGCGAGGGTGGTGCAGATGGCCAGACTCTGCTGCCTACACGTAACTCTTCGTCTCTCTCTCTCTCCTATTCTCGTTGTTGCTCCGTCTCCACATCCTCCTTCATCTCTCCCGCGGCGTTTCTTATTTAGACCCTCCGGGATAAAGGTCTTCTATATACATAGAGAAGGAGAAAGAGAGACAGAGAGAGAGAGAGAGAGATAGACGAATTATATGCCAAGTGATGGGCCGGGGCTCGCTTTGTTCCGAAGCGAAACGTGCCAGCTCGAGCTCGGGCTCGGAGAGAAGAGAAAGAGAAGAGATAAGTCGAGGACAAGAGAACGCGAACATAGCGTTTGACGAGGAGAGGAGATAAATACAGATAAGATGAAAAACCTAATAGGAGGAATGAAAAAAGCCTGGCTGTACGTGTACCAGGGTAGAAAAATGGTGGTTGTGGGGGGGGGGGAGTCGGGAGGATGGAAGAAGGCTCCATTATGACGACTCTAATAAAGCAGACAAGAAGTGGGACGGACTGTACTTCTCTCTGGTATTGTGCGAACACAGCTCGGTCCAGACTTCCTCCTCCTCTCTTATTCTTTTCTCCACTTTGCTACCCGAGCCGTGGTACAATAATCGTCAGCGTTTGCCGTCTTTCTTTCTTTCGTTTCCTCTTTCGTGGAAAGCTGCTGCTGGTACTCCTTAATCCTCGTGTCTATATAACATTGGACCAGTAATGTATAACCATCAGCGCGAGCTCTAAGACTCTTCTAATGAGACTCGATAGCAAAGAGAATACTTTAGGTTGCATTATGTTGTTTCTGCGAATGGATGGATATCGATTATAAATGCTTTTCTAAATTTTTTAGGCGGAACTTTCAAATTGTTTCAGATGAATGATGCAAGTTTTTATCTTGTACTTTACTTGCTGGCGCATGTAGAGAACTTTAGAAGCAATGAATTCTGTTTCATGCTCTAGTATAAGCAATTACAAAATTTTATGAGCTATCCACAATTTACAATAATTACATTGTTTAGTCCCTGTAACCATATTATTAAATTTATTATTAAAATAAGAATTTTTTGTATAATCAATGTATTTGATCGTTGCCGTGAACAAAAGAACCTGTATAAATGATAAATTGAAAGTATACAATAATTTATAGAAATCTTTAATTCTATTATAACGAATTGAAGAATAATTAGCTAATGAAAATCGAAAAATCTTTCTTCCGCAGTAATTTGTAACGTTGCATTTAAAACTCTCAATTTACTTAACGCGCATAAAAGATCAACTTAATTACTTGGAATTTTTCTACATATCAGTAAGGACATTTCTATTTGCTCCATTAGAGTTCGCAAATTAACTAAATAATTATAATCAATTATGTCTTATTTATGAACACATTGTACAAGATGGACATTCTCAAAATTAGTTTCGAATTCACAAAGAACATCTCGAAGAGTCAATTTACAGTTGGAAACAAATAATGTACTCGCATGTCGTTCGAAAGTTTTGCCCAACCATCGTCTATACGTGTACCGTGAGATTTTAACCTACAAAGTGGATAAAAATATCGGAATGTTTAGAGCTAGTGAAGCTGCTTTCACATGAACTCTGGCGCTCGCGCGCCGTGCTTATAAGAGTATAGTGTACTGCTTTCCAAGTACATAACTTCAATTGATCTGATTTTGAAAGACTCATTTCTGTGCAAGCGATAACACACGAAATGAGAATAACACGAGCGATATATCGCGCTTTACTCGAGTAACACAATTTATTTTGTAAATCCCAATCGATTTGCCATTTAGGAAATAATTAATCTTACAAACTTATATTTCGATGTCATTAGTTCGAGTTAATCCACTAGATCGATAAAGAATTAAGATGATCAGAATCTAAATGAAGTTGAAATTGAACATTAGCAGAAATCACCTCATCAAGCAAAGTAATTCGACGTCGGAGCCAAGGATATAAAAAATGGTCTCGTTAGGTGAAAATGTAAAACACTATCTCTCGCACAAATCTGGTTTCACGGTGATAAAAAAAAACACAAGAAAGAATGACTGAACAATTTCTCCATTATTATACATGCGCTTGGACGTAAACAAAGGATAGGTTTTACACGATTCGAATATTGTTTACCCCAGCTCTCGACTCTCTGCGAGCATTTCTCTGAAATTATCGCATCGCCGCAATGAATATGCTTTCGCCCCGTTTCCAAGCGCATCGATTCATCACGACTCTCGAGCAAATGCAGCCCATTAATCAACTCGTAAGTTTGGGTCCGTTCCAACGCAACCCAGGCTTATCAAAGTGAGCACCGATACGTATACGAAAGCGTTTCATTCAACAAATCCGAGCGTAAAGGCCAAAAAACACGAGAAGAAAAAAGAGTATAACGAGTAATGCGAGGGAAGCGATATTCAAGGGTACGGCCCTGATCGAGCGTCCGCACACACACACGCGCGCACACATAACACATATGCAGTTCTCGCTTGAGCAAAACACAGCCGTGCATAGGTGGGCAGAACTGGAGCGCCTTCTCTCTCGACGCGGCACGAGTTGTTGCCATTAGTGCAGTTGGCACACACACACACACACACACACACA